>JAMKCH010042746.1:0-176376 GCA_023653785.1 Ophioderma brevispina | reverse complement strand
GAACTGCATAGTGAGGTAGAGCATACAATTTTAACTGTTTGACCAAGTCTGCTTTTTTGACAGGTCCACTAACCGGTAAAGTGTGCACTCCAAGATCATGTTGACAAGCCATATCTTTAATATATTCTGTTTTTCCTAGTCCTGGTTCTGCCGATGTCACAACCATCATTTCCGACCATCCAGAACGCAAGCAAGAACTCATTTCAACTTCAGTGAACCCTTGCAAACAGTGTATATAGTGAGGTGAAAATTGGTCTATTATGTGATGGTGTCTCCCTCCTCTGCAGATAAGGCATAAGAGAAAATCAGTTCGTTCCTCTTGTATTTGCTTGAGTTCATTCACAAGTTGGAATTGTATATCAGTAGCAAGGAGTTCCACATTCACTAATGAATATAGCTTATCTCTGTCGAATTTGGTAGGGGCGCCAACACATCGCTTTAGAAGTATGTAGATTTCTTCCCAGGATGTATCAGAATGACAAAACACAATCTGGCTGGGCTCGGGGAGAAGACCAGTTGTGTTATTGTAAAGCCGCAACAGAACAGGAACAGATTTGGTACTTTCTTCGTCAAGTTCCGCCACAAACAACGTTCCTCTGAGAACCTTTGTGTCCAATGTCGATTTGTGGGGCTCTATTTTACCAGGTATTGGACGACTAAGAAGATTATGATGCTGGATTACCTTTTGAAGTGCATCCCCTAGGTGGCATAAGCGTTCTCTGATGCCATTCGTGTGACTTGGAGAAACATAATACTCTCTAAAGGAATCATCAGCCTTTAGTCCAGTATCAATCAATCGGAAAAGGAGCCTGAGTTCATCAGTAAGGACAGATTCTCCAATAAAAAATTGGTCAAGTTGCCAAAGTTGTTTGGAATGGAAAAAGTTCAGGAAATAATATTTTCCCATCGCTTCTGAAAGATTATTTTCCAGTGATTGATTTTTTTCCTGAACCGTTATGAAGCCGCATTAAATGGTCTAGGTCATTCGCGCTCTCTACAAATGTTTTAAAACTGAAATGCCCGGATTCGACCAATCCTGCACAAAGATCAACGATTTCATTGACTCTATCAATACACTTCACAAAATAACGATAATCGGGACCAGATGATGTCGTCGGATCTTGGTTACCACCTTGTGAGTCAGAATGAGGCAATGGCTTTTGAGAATTGGCAATCAGCAATGCTCTACTACGTAAATCATTTAACTGCTCTAAGCTATATACGGCTTCTGATTTACCTCGTTTATATTTTAACATCACGTGACACCGTCCAGCTTCATCGTCCATCTTGAAGGTATAAACTCCAATTTTGCGAGCATTCATAATGATTTCCTTCGTCACCTCACCTCTATTAGCTACGTTATTATAAAGGTCACGAAGACTGTGGACGTAGTTAAGGCATGTATTGAGCTTAACTGGGATGCGTTGTGCGTCTAAAGCCAAATCTCTATTTCTGATCAGTGCCTGTACAAACTGCTTTGCCTGTTTTATTAGCCTCAATTTTAAGCAATGGTTGTAAATAACGCTTTACGTCAATCAAATCAGACACGGTTGACTCATTCACATATTGTTCTGAACGTTCTTCAACAGCATCAATCAAATTTCGCAGATCTTCGTCAACAAGTGGTCGTAAAAAGGTGATGAGCTCTCTAGAGTCGGCAAGCTGTTCAATGATATCCCAATCTTCAGGTTTTAAGTCGTTTTCTAAAACGGCGACCGTATTTAGGGCTTCGTGCATTTGTTGCAGTGTCAAATTGCATTGCGCATTCTTTTTTGACAAATCATGGATTACATTAAGTGCTTCACTGATATCATCGTTACCTTGAAGTACTTTAAATATGTCGAACACCGAACTTAATTGCTGTGACCTTCTACTTATTTCTGGAAATACAACATAGCTTCTCAAAGCCTCGCGTAGGTTTATGGGAATTCTTCTGTTGAAGAAAAGGTGAAGCTTGTGCAGCTCTGATTGTAAGAATTCTTCAGTCGAAATTCCTGCCATCATGACGTTAACATCTGAAGGGGAATATCTGCATTTCCAACCAGGAGACTTTGGCAGCGCTGGGTGAAAATGGGTAAGCAGACATCTTTCAATAGGTTTGCAAATGACGTTGTGTTAAGCGGTTCTTTGTTCAGTACAGCTTGCAAGGCTTTCAATCCATCAAGGTTTTCAATTTCCTCCTTTTCACCACAACTTCTATCACAGAACACTTCTTTTACAGCACCTACTTCCAATTCTTCACCAGTAGCGCATTCATCAGATAACGCTGTTGATTGGTCAAGTACGCCGAGGTAGGTTTCCTTGGTTACATCATAGTAAATTCCTTGGCCTGTTCCTTTTAGAACAGAAATGCAAACATTCATGAACACTTTTGATGACGCAAGGGATTGGAGCTGAAGGGCAATTGACATGAGGGGTTTAAGACATCCCCAAAATGATTCTTGATCCGTATCTCTAAGAAATACTGACCTTTGAATTTCTGGTTTTTGGAGATTTCGTAGATTATATACTAATTCTTTGAGATCTATTATTTGAGCCACGTGTGATAGGCCATCGACACAACTGTCGACCAATTCATTAAGACAGTCTACTCTTTCTTGAAATTGCTTGCCTAGTCCGTGAATAGCCTTCAGGTGTGTCTTGTACTGATTGATATCGTAATCTTTGATAGAACAAGCTTGAAGCAATTGAAGAAGAACCTCTACATTTTTCCTCAACAAATGCCGCTCAAAATCGATGGTAACTTTTCCGTCAATTAATGAATCTTCGAAATTCTGGAGCAACGCTGTCATTTCTCTGCATCTTCTGTGCTGCCGTAGGCCATCGCTAAAGTCACCATTTGAATGGAATATCGTTAGCCAAAACTCACCGTATTTGATTATTTTTAATATGCTTTCTTCGAAGTTTGCCTTTGCGCATCCCTCTTGTATGTCTAGAAATGCTAACAGAACATCGTGAATTGGTTGCGATGCAACGCATAATTTCCTGCAACGGTAAGGAAATTTGTTCAAAAGGGCTACGCCTTCTCTTCTTATATGTTTTTTCTCCTCATATATTCTCCGCTGTAAGTGTTTTGCCAGAATGTAAAGTTCCTCTGGTTGCAATGCGCTTACTTTCTTTGGACAAAGGACGTCAATAAGTGTATCAAAGGACAACTCTTTGATTACCATGTACGCAAACACATCTATTCTGTTTGATAAGTGTTCGTGGCAATTGATATGGTCGCAATCCCTAGTAATGGAGAGTAATTGGTAAATTGTCTGAATTGCTTGGGTTACCTTCCTTGTCGACCGAAATGAAGGAACAAGACATTTTATAGCATTTTCAAACAACTCCAGTATAGTCTTACGACTGAGAGATTTCAACATTTCAGGAGATTTCATAATATCTACGAATAATCCGTGAACGTATGAGTATTCAAAATGATTCATCATGTTGTGTAATACGTGAAGAAGTTCTTTGGTTGTTCTGTAAACTGTAGTATCCAGGGCTACACAACGTATTACTTTGTCGTCCTCTTGGGTCCACTTCTCACTAGCAAGGAAATTGACGACATGTTGTCGAACAACCTCTGTAACCTGTGAATTGGTCGATTTAAAAGACTGCCAAAGCTCCGCCAATTCATCCATTTCTGTGGCGTATCGTTTCTTGATTATATCATTTAGTTGGTCGGCAGCTCTAATAAATACTGCGCTATTAACTCTACTGTGCTTGTCGCATATTTCAAGAATGTCCTTGATAACACGATGATCTTCAATCTCCCCTAGGCAACATACTAAGAAATTGTCGACCAATATTTGGTTATTCCTAAGTTTCTCCAAAACATTTTCTAGGACTACTTTATCATCAGCCCATGATTTTGTTGTCCATCTAGGAGAAAGAACGTATGTACACGAGTTTGTAAGGATGTCTGTATCAAGTAGATTGAAGAAATAGAACCACATATAAGGCCATGTACCGCCAGTAGCGTTGACGAGGAATAGACAAGCCTTTTCTAAGTCACTGTTGACAGATGTTGGAAAATCGTGAGGTACTGCTTCTCTCAGTGCTTCTATTAGAAGATAATGACATTCTTCTGATATGCACTTTTCGCTTACGTTATACCGGGCATTAAGTATTTTCCCCAAAATAATGGCTAGAAATTTCCTCTGCGGTTTGGATAAAGCGCATTCACCTCTATCTCCATTTGAGGATAGTCTTCTTTGTATCCAATTAGTAACGGCCTTGGCAAATGAATTTCCAGCAGTCCTGCTCGGAAATCTGTCCTTTTCTGTTTGGATCAGACATTCCTCTAGTGATTTGACAGACACTGTAGCGAGTAACTTGTCTGCAAAAATCAATCCGCCATATGCGTTTAATTTCACCCTTCTCTCATGACTAGACGAGTCATAAGGGGAAAGAAAAATATCACGAACTTCTTTGGGTGGACTCACGCTTCGCATGGTGTCTTCTTCTAATTCAAAATATGACGTTCGCATTAACCCTAAAGTCTTAGATACTTTATACCGATAGAAAAAATGCTTTTCTACGGGAAGTTTGATTTTTACTTCAGAATGTAGCCACGTTTCATTTTTCACGAAATCTGTTCTGACTCTCGACGTTAGCATTTTAATGGTTTCAACAGATTTACCATGCGGGTTCTTTAGAATCAGATACACTTCGGAAATATCCTGCAACTGGTCATTTACAAGGACCCGGAAAGGCACAAACACCTGTCGAAGAAAGGTTTAAATTCTATTCAATTTGAAGATTTCAATTGAATTTATTATTATTATGACGTCTCGTGGACGCCTAAGGTCAGAAATACCTTTCAAACACAAACAAATGAGCCTTGTGCACAAATCATCTGAAATTTATATAATAACACAGATTTAATGATTTTAATCAGATTGGTTCAAGAATTTGATATGTCCAAAACAATGTTATATGTAATAAAATTACACACATTTATTGCAGATTATGATACTTATTAGTGTCGACTAATGTCCATAGTTAAAAGAAGCGTACGTTGCAGTTCAACGATGATATGTCCTCACAGCGAAGACTCCAAAATGACAGCGTACAAGTTCAGATAAATCCATGGTATATTCCATGTGAATCTTCTCAGTCCCGAAGATAACTTTTGTCCAGCAGTTCAAGACAACGGGGTTGTCCTCGACGACACAAATTTTCCGCAGCATAATAATCCAAGTGTTTTACCACCAAAAGTCTGCCTGTCGCAATGTCCACTTTTAGGATCACAAACTGGAATTCTTTTTGATTCACAAACAACTCTTTGGGCTTGAAAGATGACAGCAGACGATTCAGTTTTAAAGCTCTTGTGGTATCCAAAATTTAATAAAACCTGGCACTATTTTACTGAATAGATCTACCATTTTTTTGGAAATGAAAACTAGCTAACTACTAGCTTCTGGCTACTTGCAAAGTTTCTAACCTGCCAACTCCTTATAGTATTTCACCTTAAGTATTTCGCAACAGGTATTTTCCAACACTCAAAATAGATATTACAACATCATCATGCATAAACATAGCCTAATACTGTGCAATTGGATCTCACATAAATGACATCATCTGCATTGCATCATCTTATATTAATGACATCATGGGAACTACCTATTTTGCAATCTTATTTTGCAAAACACAGCACATGAAACCCCAGGCTAATTATAGCACTTAGCTCAACCTCTATCTTGTAAAGAACATCAGGTCTGATCTCAAAATAGATTCGGGGAATTCCATATTTTCTCTTGAATAATAAAAAAGTACTTTTTTCCCGTGAGAACTTTTTCCTCAAGTAATAGAAAAATAGAATGATATTTTAATAAAAAATAAAGGATACTATAAAAATAGAAGATACTATAACATTACTTTCCTATTTCCTACTTTAGGGAGAAATTAAAATTCCTCTAACGTTCCTATATTTCTTTACTTAATATAACAAATGTTTTGGGTATTAATATACGATAACTTATGCAACTTATGCAAATTTCGAGATGTGGTACGGCGTGCTGTAACAAAAAAGACAGCCCGTCTTACACCTCACAGCCTCATAAATATAAAAAAATCCCGCCCTAAAGTTGCAATTAGCATTCTTCTTATTCTTATTGTTATTATTCTTATTGTTATTATTCTTATTGTTATTATTCTTATTGTTATTATTCTTATTGTTATTATTATTATCATCATCATCATCGTCGTCGTCGTGGATGTACTTTAAAAAGACATTGATGTTTTATAAGAGGTACAACTGAAAATCATATGACCCATTGAAAATAATAAATAAGTTGTGACCTCTAGGATATATAATAAACAAATAAAGTAATGACCTATCAAGAAAACATATATCGTCGCTGGGCGGGAAACCTCATATGTGCATTTGACCTTTAAGAGCAAAACCTCACATGTAGTAAAAACGGTAACATGACAAAACCTCAAATGTAACATTTTCGGGAGACACCAAAAACTGAATAATGTGCTGTAATGCCTTGAACAAAAAAGGTTTTCCTTTCGAAATATATTCAGATAATTATTTACTCCAGATTCTGAAATAAACTGCCATATGAGTTACTATCATATTTGGCTTGAAATTCAAACTAGAACCCGATGTGACCAAAATGCACATAATGAGGTTTTAGCACTGGGGCCCACTTTTTACATATGTGGTTTTACATTTGACCTCTGGAATTACATATTATGAGGTTTTTCCCGCCTAGCGACGATAATATCTTCCACTTACCTCGTGGTCAGATGAAATGTCGTCGTCAATAGAAGATGTATTGTCACTTGCAGCGTGCTGGAGTTGATACTGTTCTTCTCTACCGACTTCAACTGCAAGTTCCTAGATAATACCAAAATGTATTTTACAGTAAAGAAAAAGACACCACCTCACCGTACACTTTTAAATTTCTCACAAATTTCTGATCTAGAAAACGCGGGGATAAACGATGCTTAGAAGAGCAATGTACCCATGAGTAGAAAATAATCTTTCCCTAGAGGCATCCAAATTGGAAGGCTGAGCTTTCGACACTCTAGCGAATGTCATCAACAGCACAAACAAACCTACTCTATTTAAGCTGTATAAGGTTTTAATGTATGTGTAAATCAATTCTAGTCACCGACGCTAGTCGTAGCAAAATCTTCCCATATAAGCCGGTGCAACGGAAGATGGCAAGGCGTGTAGAAGTCTGCGTATTTTACGAATATGCTCATACCAAATTTGCCTATTTCCCTTTTTCAGTGATGGATTTAGGTCCAGTTTAATAATTTGTTATTTTTTCAAACTTTTAAAAGCACGAGTCTGCTAATCATTCGTTTGACTAGACAAAGACTCTATTTAAAAGAAATAAGGCCATTTTTGTGCAAACTGAAGTTCAAGCTTTCATTTGTGGAGGGATGTCCTGTCAATCAGTGTCGTGTCATCTTGATAAACCAAAAACTTTAATTACGGCCTTTGATCATCACTTATTGTTCTCTACCTTTGTTAACTGGCGTATATAAGGTGCAACATTATGACTGTTTGGTTTGTTCTGATGGTGGCATTTGCTAGAGTGTTTATTTCGAAAATGAATGTTTGCTTTAAAATTGCGCTAATCTTTCTGGAATGCGGACCTCGATGTTTGTAATCCGACTATGTCTAGTTTGACGGGTACCGAGAAGGTATAATCCGATTCTATAAAAAAAAATACGTAAGAATATTAAACCTACCTGTGTTTCTAACGCCCAGCCTCTTGTCCCTGCGACCATTGCTGATTTGGTTTTCTTCTTTTTTTCTTCCGTTTGGAATTGAAATCCTGTACGTGGTTTGGTAAATTTCTGAACAAGTTCTGTCATCTTTTCTGCCATATCTGCAGTATTACATGCCTTAGTCATTTCGTGTAAAATAACTTCTGCTATTTCCTTATCATATCCCTCTAGTATTTTCGGGATTATTATCTTCTCGGCGAAAGTTATATCTATCTTGCTGGAATTCATAATTGGTCTTAATTTCATTACCCTGCTTAGTTCAAACAGGTGAGGAAAATAAGCTGCGGCATAGACCCAGTGGTTTTTGCCAATGGCTTCGAGAACTTGCAAAGCAGTTACTTGAAGACTGGGAATACACCAGCTTGTCACGTTAGTACGTTTAATATCTTCGAGGGCCTTCCATATGTTTTTGTGGACATGTCCTTTGACAGATTTGCCTATTTGCATACCATAAAGCTCATCCAATTTACCGAAGACAACGCTCAAAAACACGAGCTTGTGTGGTACGTGTGCGTAGGTAGATAAGCTTTTCTCAGTCCATTCGCAAAGTGACCTCCTAACTTCTTCAGCTTCCAGGATTATTTTGTCAAAAGAACGCCAAGCGTGTTCCAATTGCAATAACATTTGTTTCAAATTGCTAGCTGACTTTACGCTATCAAAAAGGGTTTGAAACTGGCTAACAAGTCCCAAAACCACTGTTTGTGGATCCTGATTCGTGTCAGGTGGTTTGTAAATATCACAACAACGAGTTATGGAACCGGGAAGTTGCCGAAAGCCACCTTCGGTAGTGAAAGAACTAGGGCCGACCAATTGCTTCATTACATTTACCAACCTCCATGAAGATTTGCTCTCAGGCTCGACTTTATAACGATAGAGCAGTTGTTTTGACGGAAGCAATATCGCGTCTGATGTTGACCAAAGGCCAAATCGTTTGTGGTCTTCGCATTCTACTTCCTTAATCGGTTCTGGATTACCTGGATCATAGACGCACAGGAGCACTCTTCGAACCTTCGAACCAAGACATACCCTAAAGTTAACCTAAGGGTGTTGAGAAAAGAGCAAGAGGGAAAAAATATGACAGAAAATATCAGAATTGCCAATAATATCGTCAATTGAATAAGCTTTTGTATTTTTTATCCGTATTAAAATTACACTGTTCTATAGCGGATGGGCTTTTCAAGCAAGGTCGGTACGTCGGTATGGCATGTTTTTGTTTTTGTTTTTTTAATTGTTTTGTTATTTAAATAACCCTAAAATCACCAAAATCTGTACACAAATTCTTTTTAAATTCAAAATCAATCCATTAGGAAGAACGGCTGATTTTACATCCATTCACAATTAAAAAGAAATCAAATCACGGTCGGTCGAACCAGGGTTTTGTCGCCTAAACGAATAGAAACTACAGCACAGAGGAGTATGGAACATCGGGATAAAAACATTTGCTCATAACATCGATGAGAATCAACTGAAACTTTGGAAAATGCTTTTCTTAATAATAATGTAGTGAACCATAATTATGCAAAGGTGCTACAGTTACAAAATGCAAATTTAAAACCAGTCTGCAATATGTGAATTGAACATTTAAAATTTACGTGATCTCATTTCCGGGCCACACGAGCACTAATTTGGCGGCTATTTTGGAATCAAAGTCAGAGAGAACGTTCATGTGACCGTACAGTTGAGTAATGTAAACATTTTTTGGCTGAAAATGATAGATTAGGGTGTGTAGAATAAAAATCTGCCGGGTGCCACCTGGGCATCCTTGGGCGTTTTGAGAAATCCAAGATGGCGTCGCCATAAATAATAATATCTATTTAACCCTATATTATCAAGCTATGGAGTTACTAGATATACTATAGAATCAAATGAAGAAGTATATGGCACTTGTAACATAAAGTCATACTTCAAATTCAAATGGAAGCCAAATCCAATAATTAAAACATGCCCTATAAGGCGACGAAAATAAAAAAAAAAACCTGTTTTACGGGCCCGACCGACCCTGATTTTTCAGTTTTGCAGATTTTTTTTTTTTTTAGTTTTTTTTTCTGTTCCAAATTATGTAAAATCACCTATTTTTTATCCCAAATTTAATCATTTCTGCAATTTTTTTTAGAAAGTTGTAAAAAAATTTTCATTTTTTATCTTGATTTTTTTTTTCACAGATTTTTGTGGCTATTTTTAGGCCAATTTTGAGCTCCAGAAAGAACAAAAATTCGCCCGACCGACCACCCTACTCGACAGCCGCTCGCCGCCCGTAAAACAACCGTTTTCTTTTTCTCCTTTTTTCGTCGCCTAACAGCAAATACCTGCGATAAAAATAGACATAAGTACTTAGGTTATGTTGTTAGACACAATAAATGTATTTCTGATACTTTTAAAATTGTAACATGACGTCAATCAATATGGCAGCCAAAAACGTGAACATCTTCAAAAAATACTACTGTTATGACGGATCAATATAAAAATTTGACCCCTGTATAATCTTTGTCTAGACCCCCTCCTTAAGGGATCATTTGCGGCACTTAAAAAAACGTTTGTACTCGAGATGTGTTACAAATGTCTGCTAGCTTCCACGCTATAAAGAATAGGGCACTCGATTCAGTTGACCTTCACGCAACATTAGTTTTCGCTTTATTCCGTTGTCGTCTATGGAGCCCGGACTATGGCTCCGGGCGGACCATATCTGTTATCTCCTTCTATATGTCCTCAACACAGCTCCATAACGGGTTCCGATCAAAGGAACAGGTCTAAATTTATGAATTAATATTTCCCCACCATGTGAGGGACGCAGACGAACACTCAAGGACATGGGATGGCACATGTATTTTGATCCAATAATCATTTAGGGAAGGAAATATTATAATTTTTTTATATTTCCTCGCTTCAAACTGGTTCAGGGGAGTAAACCTAGGTCCCGAACAACAAATAAAAAAAAAAGTAATGTCCCTTTAATTGTAATAAAGGAATGACTCTTTAATTGTTAAATGAAGGTGTGACCCTTTAAATTAGCAAATGAATGAATAGCCCTTGAAATTGTAAATGATGAAATAGCCCTTAAATTGGTTAATGCAGGAATATCCCCTTAATTTGCAAATGATGGAATGATCATTTAATTGGTAAATAAATGAAGGAAATGATAGGATTGCCCTTTAAAGGAAGAATTAAGTAATTGCCCTTTAAAGGTATAAATAAATGGACCTTTACTTGGAAAAAATGAAGGAATAACGCTTAAATGGTAAATGAAGAAATGGTTCTTTAATCGTAAGTGAAGGAATGACCTTTAATTGGTAAATGAATGATTGCCCCTTGAATTGGTTAATGGGGAATAGCCCTTTAATTGGTAAATGAAAGAATAGCCCTTTAATTGGTACATGGAATAGTCCATTAATATGTTAATGAAAAAAAAGGAATAGTCCTTTATTTCTAAATGATGACATGGCCCTTTAATTGGTAGATGGAATAATCCTTTAATTGATAAACGAATAGCCCTTTCATTTGTAAATGATGGAATAGTCATTTAGGCTCTTTAAAAGTAAGTCCCCTTTAATTGGTAAACAAATAATGACTAATATGGCAAATTAAAAGGTAATGTAAGAAATGGCCCTTTAATTGTTAAATTAAGAAATTTTCCTTTAATTGGTAAATGAAGGAATAGTCCTTTATTTAGTAAATAAAGGGAATAGCTAATTGCTAAATGATAGACTGGCCCTTTAAAGGTAAAATTCCTTTAATTGGTAAATGAAGGAATGAGACCTTAATTGGTAATAAATAATGACTAATATGGCAAATTAAAAGGTAATGTAAGAAATTGTTAATTGTTGAATTAAGAAATGGTCCTTTAATTGGTAAATGAAGCAATAACTCTTTGATTGATGAATGAATGAATGAATGAATGTCCCTTTAATTGATATACATGAGGAATGATTTAATTTGTGGGATTACCCTGTAAAAGGTGAATAATGGAATGGCTCCTTAATGGGTAATTGAAGGAATGTCCCTTTAATTGGTAAATGGAGGAATGTCCCTTTAATTGGTAAAGGAAGGAATACCCCCACCCCTGCCAGACCCATGGGAGGACCTTGGGGGAATGAATTACATGCTTGGGGGGGGGCTTGTCCCCTCCAACAAAATATACTTAAGTTAAGCTACTCTAGCTCATCTAGAAAAAAACGATAATGCCAAATATTGACCTTTTTGTGCAATGTTGACCTTTTTTGATATTTCCCCACCCCCTTTCAGACCCAGTGGAGCACCCTGGGGAAATTAATTACATGGTTAATTATTGGGGGTTTGTGCCATCCTACAGTATACCTACGTTTGATAATCTAGATCATTTTAAAAAAGATATTAACCCAGGAGCTAGCAGACATTTGTAACACATCTCAAGTACAAAAGGTTTGAGTGATTAAATATGTTGACAGACTGACAGGGACCCATAGTGCAGCAAATGGTGCCTTAAGGAGAGGAGGCAAGACAAAGTTTGTACAGGGGTCAAATGTTTAAATTGATCCAATCATGTTGAAATTTATACCATGTTTTTTATCTAACCACAAGGATTCAGAAAAAGGTATAGTCTGTACTATATACAGCCTAAAGTTTCAGAGTTATAGGCTAAAAACAGCAACAATCAATAAAAAAGGGACAATTTCAGTTGTACAGGGGTCAAATATTAAAGCTGCTCCGATTTGGATAATATGGTGCAAATTATTGGTGGAGTTCATAGGATTAAAAAAAGGAATAGTTTTGACTGTCTAAAATGCTTAGTTACCGATGTAGGGGGCACAGAAGGTCAACGTCCATTGCATTCAATGGGGCTTGACCTTGTTACGCCCTACTTTGTTAAGCAAGCATTTGAGACAGTCAAACTATTCCTTATTTTAACCTTATGAACTCCACCAATAATTTGCACCATTTTTATGCAAATTCAAAACTTTAAAATTTGAGCCCTGTTGACCTTTTGTGAAATATTGACATTTTTTAACGTTGACCCACCCTTGTCAGACCCAGGGGAGGACCCCTGGGGGATGAAATACATGGTAAGTAGGGGCTTGTGCCCTCCTACAATATACGTAAGTTTGGGTATTGTAGCTCATCTGGAAAAAGGATATGGTCAAATGTTGATTTTTTTTGTTGCAATGTTGACCTTTTTTATGTTTCCCCATCTCTCTGTCAGACCCAGGGGAGGACCCTGGGAATGAATTACATTGTTAGTAGGGGCTTGTACCCTCCTATAATATATGTTTGGCTAGTCTAGCTCATCTTTAAAAAAGATATGGCCAAATGTTGACCTTTGTTGTGAAATTTCGACTTTTTTGACGTTTCCCACCCACGTCGGCCCCAGAAGAGGTCCATGTGGGATGAATTGCTTGCTTATTAAAGGCTTTTGCTCTCTTACAATATACCTAGCTCATGCATCTAGAAAAAATATGGCAAAATGTATACCTTTTTGAGGACATACACAGACATCACACATTCATCCACACATCCAGACAGACATTGTCATTTCATAAGCCGGATTTTGCTGCACAATCAGTCCAAAAATACCAATACATGGGTTTTTTAGATATTTTCTTTTTGTTCCGGATTAGCAAATCGCTTCTTATCCCTCTATTGGTGATATGAAGCCATTGCATGTGGTTTTATTAGAACAAACAAATCTAAATTTTAAAATCATTCCATCTTAAGTCTAAGGTTCTACAAAGAACCATTTTCTGTGCTAAAGAACACATTTTTTCTTCTCCACGGTGTTCTTTGTGTTTGTTTTATAATAATCTGGACAAAATACCATAAGGGTGGAGACACTTTACCATTTGGTGATTTGCCTGTGTGTTGCAGTTAAATTTCCTCTTCAGGATCGTCATGACTCCAGATCCCTCTTTTGTATTTTTTTGCAAACACGCGTGAATTCCCGAAGAATGACCTTGATAATTTTTTTTTGGTCGGTTATTGCGATCAGAGGCTGGTTTGATTTATTTTCAGTCTTCAATTTCTTTCTTAGATTCATAGAAACATAGCGTTTCCTGTTTGAGAATTCACTAATTACCCCGGGGGGGGGGGTTGTATTCAAAGGTGGTTTTTTTTTTTTTTTTTTTTTTTTTTTTTTTTTTTTTTTTTTTTTTTTTTTTTTTTTTTTTTTTTTTTTTTTTTTTTTTCCACCGACTAAAAAACGTACCCTAAACAAGCATTTTTGTCTGTTTTGCTACCATAAACAAGTCTTTTTGTCAGTTTGCTACCTTAAACAAGTAAGCAATGCATTGTGATGATAATGTACCCTTATTATCTGGCTTCGCTCGTGTTGCTTTACTTCCAAATTACAATATTTTTGATGATTTTGATCTCGCTTGCATCATAATTTCGGGGTTATGAAAAAAAACATACCTTTTTTCAATATTTTGCTGTTTTTGACACCCTAATCAATGTACGCGCGTACATCGCCTGTTGGAAAAAAGAGACCCTTTTTACGCGTTTTCTTGTTCACGCATCATATCCAACATTGAATACAAGTGCCCCCCCCCGGGCTAATTACAAATATCCTTTTTATGAAGACTTAAAAAATCGGAAGTTCAATTGTGCACGTGACTCTAGGGTATTCAATTAGGCCACCTAGAAGCAAAACAATTCTACAATGCATGCCAGACGTGATCGATAACTAAAAATTCAATGAATCAAAGCAAAAATGCAGTTCACAATTTTCAGGTCAACATTTCTTTTAGTCAAAGTAGGTATTCAGGCATATCCGTTGTCGACTATGGCACGCTCCACGTATCAAATTCATGGTGAGTTTCATGCGCTGTATATCGATGTTTACCCCGCTCTTATGTCGGTTTGACAGCGCTTGCTTCAGTTGAAACTCTATTGTGCCGAGTTTCATAATCATGTCCAGAATAAATCATGTCCAGAATTAAATTCATGCCGAGTTTTTTAAAAAACTTGGACATGATTTTTCAACATGGCAATGGACATGATTTTTTTTCTCAACCTGAGCAACTCGACATGATTTTTTTTCTCAACATGAGCAAACTCGCATGAGTTTTTTTCATCACATGACAAACTCGACATGATTTTTTTTACTCATACCCCAAAAATCAGGTCGAGTTTTTCCTCATGGTTTGAGAAAAAATCATTTCGAGCTTTTGAAAACGGGACATGATTTTATGTCCAAACACTCCACCAATCTAGAGAGCAAACGCGATGTATAAGGGCAAAACTTGCATATAGCGCTGGTAAACCTCGACATATAAACGCGGCCCACTCGAACATAATGGCGAGTAAAACTCGATAACACAGCGCGTGAAACTCGACAATGCGCGGGAAACTCGCCATGATATTGATACGTGGAAGCGTGAGTCGAACGGGTAGCCATTTCTATGTAACAGCCTGAACTTGATCGAAACCGTACCAACAAAGGTAACTAACTGCCACGTTACCGTCTGGTAACTGAACATTCTGAATCAGAGTTGCTAATCGGACAAAGCTTACATTACGATGGTGATTGAAAGTTCTAAGCCAAGGTAAAAAAGAGATATGCTACAAAGTTCAAATTACGGCCGTCTATACAGTTTCATTCTTCAAATGAAAAATTCCCATAAGTTCATGTGTATATCCGTTCTATTTTTTAACGCTGGCAGGTAACCAAACTTGAAGAGTTGTGCCGTACCTATTAGCAATTACGCGAGAAAATTAAAAATTGAGGAGAGGAAAGCTGACATCGGGGGTGCCCTTCCATCATGACAATGCCGCAGTCCATCTTAAGTCTATGGTACCATGACTGCCATCCATCAGTGTGGCCTATCTGTTAAACATCCAGCCTATTCACCCGATTTTGCACCGTCTGACTACTATCCCTTCCCAAAGATGAAAGGAAACTCACCTCACTTTTAATTTTCTTGCTTAATTGCTTCAATAAATCCTAAACTCTCACTGTTTTTTTGTCCCTGCAAGTTAAAATTATTACCATGGAAAACTTCTGGATTTCCATTTTAGAATGAAACTGTAGACGGTGTTAAATTTGAACTTTTAATATAGCCTTCTCTTTCTACCTAGGCTTAGAACCTTATCAATCACCCCTCGTAATTTGGCGGGAAATTGAGGTTGCTTGCCCGCACGCATATTATTTTCCGTAGTTAACATTTGGATAGCAGTATCGCTTTCAGTCACAGTTCAATAAGTACTTGCCACACCTTGCCCACTTGACTTTCAAAATACTGCTTGGATCGTTTTATTGAATTTTTCAGCATTTGGCGTCCAATACGGTACATAGAATGTCTGTAGTACCGTACTTTTTTAAGTTGGTGCAATGGTTTTCCTTTGTTTTAGTTTCTTGTTTTTCTCTGTTTCTTTTTTTTGACACACTTAAGTTATAATTTAGGAATTAAAATAATAACACTATAAGGAATAAATCTGTTGGATGATTCTTCAATACTAAATCAACATAAAACTGAAAAACTATAAAAATGTGCTAAATCATGCTTGTATGTTCTTGTGATTTCTCTTAAAGGTGTATTTTCGACTAGCTATCCATGCTAAAAGCTATTTCCAAAATTTCAGTTGATTCCAATTTTGCGGGTTGGCGGCAGAGGGCGTATGAGTCAATTCCACCATGCCACCAAGTTTTTGAGAAATTTCACCTCATGAAAGGCGTGTGATCCCACAAAAATGCATATTCTTAACAATAAAACAGTCAGTCGCTAGGTAAGCTCGATAATGACAGCCATTCACGCCGATTCTTGTTTTTCATGATCGCCGTTCATTGCGAGGAGTTTCGTCCAATCTTACATGACCGAACACTTTAGTACGATCGAGACTCAAACATGGTACTGAAGTAATTATAATTAATATTAATGATTTTGGTTGAATATTTTAATTTGATTTTGAATGATCACCTACACCTCATCGTATTTTTCCCCGAAAAATACATTCCGATATTTTATTCTTGAACCAAAATGACAATTTTAAAAATGTGCCTTTTTAAGGAAGTCATAACATCCCCCTTTCCATCGACCCCTGTTTGTTTTAACTTAACATGTAATTATTTTTGGGGGGCAACTTAGTATGTTACGCAGCTTCTGTTGGCGCTACCGTTCATTGGGTTAAAATACAATTCATGTCACATGCCAAATTGTTTACCCCAAACTCTATAAAACATATCGAAAATTTCGATTAACTACTTCGCTTCAAATACTTTGCACAGTGTTCATTGACGTCATCCTGCGGCATGCACACAATGCGCGCATGTTTGAACAGAGAAGCCCTGGCATGCTTGACGCCTAACCCCCGCCGCCGCGCGCAAGTGGCGGAAGCCTGCTAAAACTATTACGGGAATCCGTCGCTGCTCTATACATCCACGTAAGGGTAATTTAGCTGCTGACTTTGTTTTCAGTTGTAGACTTCTGGACCCATCTTTTTTCACATTCATGCCGGACAATTGATATTAATTATTTAAGAACAATCTAAAGATGTTTGAATCTTAAAACGGAATTTTATTATGGAATAACCGCCCAATTTTTTTGAAAAAATAAATATTTGATGACGTTCACACGAGTCACGACGGCATTGATTGTTTTTATTATTTTTTGCTTCGGGGGACCCATTCAGGTAAAATGACGTACGTATCCCTACATTTGAGAAAAAACAAACGCGCCATTACTCGTCATCGACGTCGTTTTTGAATCGATAGGGAAAAGGTAAATTTGTACTGTTTAGACAACTAAAAACGGGGTCTTTGTGAAAAATTAACAGCACTTTTGGCAGGAGGGGTCATCATGTACAGACTTTGATTCAACATCTTCGGATTTATATTATCGGGTCGCACCCACAAAGCAACTGATACCTGATACCATGACACGTTACCTAGGTACCTTACCGTGACAAAAACCAAACCATTCATCTCGTCTACCGTTTAACTAAATACGGCAAAGCAACAAGCATTCTGCATCTCCGTTGTCACAGCACAATCGATCAAGATGGAGACTAGAAATTTGAAACATTTACATCAAGGATAAGCGTCTCTATAAGCCTGAAATACAATGAAGTAACATGGTCCAGTGGATCTTTTTTGACGGCTGACTCTATCTGAAGGTTGCGGGTTCGAACCCCGTGCGGGCCAATTTGTCTCAGCTTTTTTTTTTTTTAAAGAAATGTACTTATTTATATAGCGCTTACACAACGTCTCAAAGCGCATTACATATTCCGCTGTCACTAATTATATCACATTTTTTCACAATTGAAATTTGGCAGCCATTATAATGGCGCAACTGTACATGGTGAGTCTGGCCACGTCGCTTTGCAAAGAGAGATGGCACTCTTTCTTGTGGTGCCGATCCGTCCCCTTTAACCTTTTTACTGTCGAGCCTCTGCCAGGTACTGGTCTTTTTTCAATGAAATAGGGAAAAGGAACATGCTTGTGATTAGATGAGAAATTAAAATTTAAAGATCTTAAGTAAAACTTAATTTGCAATCAAATTTTTTTTTAACAAAGTTCACAATCAATCATGTTCTGTTAAATTACCTGTGCATAACTCAAAACTCCAGAACTTCCCCTGCAAAAGTAAGTCTCTATCACATAATACCCTTGTAACATACGCGCCATGCTACAGAGCTATTTGTCTGTATCCATGCAACCCGATACACTTCTAATATCAAACCGCCCTATATCATTATTATTTCCCCCAAAACCGATTGCACTCCTGGATTAGACGGGGTTCCCTGTCTGCTTGTGTTAGTCAATAGAAAAACCACAGTAACACAATGACAGCCTAGTTTCAGTTACAATGCGAATTTTATTTTCACAACGAGACTATTCTCCCCCATCCTCCTGTTTTATAACATATCAGCAAATTACTGCAATGTTTTGAAGATATGATGTGCCTTATTTTATGTACCATCTCAAGTAATATAATGTGTTGATAAGCCAGGTTTGTGGCAACGTTTAATATGAGAAACAATTAAGATAATATTTTAACAACGTGTTTTTAACGTGTTAAAATAACTTCTGAGAATAGGGTTCTGTAGGCGTTAAAGTTAACAACAAAATATCTAAATGTAATTAAAAGTTCAAATAACCTGAAAATGAATTTGTGGGTTTTAGAAGGAACTAGTTGTTCGCAATTTTGATTTTTAAAATGTTGTTCAAAAGTTATGACTATTAATATTCCTATGCTTGGAATGCACCATGACCAGTCATGCATAATTGCAAATTACAGAGAGAACCGAATTTCTGCATAGTAGGGACTGACGAAAACTCTGACTTAACACTCGTTAGCCCACAAGTGCTAGTTGCTAGTATTAGGGAATTTTAGCTGATAAGACAATGTTCTTGGTTCTTAAATGTACCGACATGTGTTTTAGTACAGTACAGTATAGCAGTTGCAATGCATTCTGGGATTGATTCAAAAACAGGGCCTATAGGCAATTGTGTTACAATTTTTGTACTTGTACATAAATACGAATTTCTACAGAAGAAGAAGAAGAAACGATCGCTCGAATTTGCAAGTAATGCTAAACACGATGTATTACTAAGGATAACAGTTCATATGATAAAAAAGTTCTCTCAACTTTTATATAAGTCGGGGACGAGTTTTGGCTCCGCAATGACCCCTTAAGATATAATGATTGTTTATACAATTTTTTTTCTCAAAAGTTCCCAAAGTTGAAGGATACGTTATGTTTAGAAATACCCAATATTCGACAAAAGTCCCAAACGGAAAATGTACTGTATACTAGGAAATTCCCAAGAAGTTTGCAACCTAGACGGCACGAAAACAGCCACCCTAAGCAGATTTATGTCTGCATATTTAATTTCCATTGTATATTAGCACAAATAAAAGTCAGAGAAATTATGTTATAGACCAAATGTCAAAGATAGTTTGCAAATTATTTTACCAGCTGTTGAGGAATTGTACATCGTTAGTTGTTTCTTACATTGCAATCACAACGTGTTTGGTCATGTCTTGCATACATCCGTTCTAACTTCCCGTGATATTTAAAGGAGAACCAAGTATGGTATTATACAATATACTCTTTAAAAAATTATTAACCACATATCGAGTGGTATCGGAAAACGGAATTATTTTAACCATAACAAAGACTAAAAACCATCTAGTCTGGCCATGTGCTATTTAAAATTCGCGTTAACGTGTTATGCGATACGATCGGCCCGTTTGCGTCATACATGCCATAGGAAATACACATTAAGAAACTAATATACATGTAAGTGTCACATGTGAAGGTGTATGACGCTACTGTGCCATCGGAAGAGCGTAACACATATACAGACCATATATACACTAGCGCGAATTTTAAATAGCGCATGTTCAGACAAAATGTTTTAGTACATTTTTATGATTATAGTATAATTCCGTTTTTCCATGAAGCCACTAGATTTTTGTTTAATAATTATTTTATAGCGTATATTGCATAAGCTATTCTTAAAGGGATTAGCAGCGATAATGTGAGAGAATCGAAAAATGTGGAAATGCATTTTTAAACTTTTAAATTAGGGATAAGTGTGTACAATTCCATATAATGTTTTTAATGTAGAAACAAATAACCATAAAAGTGAAAAAATTAAGTAGTTGAAGGAAATTTGTCATAATAAACCGTTCTCCCGTAAATATGACATACAAGCGATGGCATCTTCAAATGTACACTAAACAGCTGATTGTGTTTACAAAAAACCCGTACAGAATAAACAAGTCTGAATAATGTTTGTGTTTTGAGTCAAAATGTATTGATCATGGTGCACAATATCACGTAAAATCTGGAATATTCACTGGGAAGGCTTTTTTGTTCCTAAGCGGAATTTTATACGCATTATAGGAAATACAGAATCGGACAAAAAGTACTGCCTTGTCTTTAATGCATGGATTCAAGCCAACACTTGCAGGTAATATGTTCGCATATCCATTCCAGTTTTCAAATACAAAAATATGAATTTGGAGATTTTAAAATGTGCGTTCCTTAAGGCTATAAAACTATGATCGTCTACAACGACTGATTTTGCTGAGCTTAAGCACAATCGGTGTAACGAAAGTGAGCGTCATGTTCAAGAATTCGATCACAGTTTTTAATCGATCGTTACGGATTTTCTATTAGACACACTAAGAGGCCAATTTAATGACCAGAGTATTGTAGACATTCCACAGACACCTGTGTTTATCTAGTGACTTTTTAAATCATACAACGTCATCAATGCCGAACACGGCGACCTCCAGATACAGTATTTTGCCCGGGGGGGCCACTTGTATTCCAAGGTGGATATCATGCTCGTGTACAAAAACGCGTAATTAGGGTCGTTTTTTGAGAGATGGCTATGTACGCTCGTACATTGTTAAGGGTATCAAATCGTCCAAATTCAAATAAGGGTATACTTTTCACGTCGAAAATACGTGTTTTAGGTGTGATATTTTGAGTACTTGTAAAAATTACATAATACAGATATGCCTTTATAATTTGGAGTTCATTTCCGCGTGTCTATTCTACACTTAGATATTGTTAGAGGTAGGCCTTGTGCGTAGAAACGGAATAGGGTCTGTCTCTACTTTATGTCATCAATTAAAGGTCATTGATATTTTACGTCCGGTCTTACTTAGTCATGAAATGGCTGAATATGTCAACGTAAATGTACAAAAAGCGAAATCGACCCTATAAGACCCATTACTTTCAAAGAACTAGGGACAACCTTTAAAAGACGTTAATTTAAATATAGGCCTAATGATTTAAATTTAAATTAGGCTGTCGATAATGTGCAAATGATGCTTTTACACAAAAGAGTGAAATAAAAACTTAAATGAAATATGTGTTAAAAAATTTCCTTTATCACGCGGCCCCAGTTTACAATAAGAGCCTATAGGCCTGTAAAGTGGTTGTTTTAAAGGGGCATTTTATAAACCTACTCGTTAAGGGTAGCCAAAAATTATGTCAAAAATACATGTTTAGGGTTGTATTTTTAAACTGTCATGCAAATTACTGTTGGGTTTAAAATGAAACCATTAAAACAATTGTTAAGGGTAGCCAAAACCAAGCCCAAAGTACTGTTTAGGGTAGCAAAATTCAACCGAAATAAGTGCTTAGGGTGTTTTTCTTTCCAAGTGAAATACGCGCTTAGGTACGTTTTGGGAGGCCATACTGAGCATGATGATCCACCTTGGAATACAGTGGCCCCCCGGGGTATTTTGGTTGGTTATTCTTTCTTTTACACCGCAAAAACATACTTAAAGGGGTGTTCCGATAGCTTTGGGACCCCCATGATTTACCCGGAAGTAGTATCGATTTTTTGATATCAGATGAAAGGCCGTATTTTCTCATTGTCGTCCTGAATTGAGGCCCTCGAATCCATTTCATTCCCAAGATATAAACAAAATACCGCCGTTAGTGGTAACCACTTTATTAGCACAGAGTATTGAATGAGGGCTTGACAACATGCATTATTGCGTCTACCATCAAAACCGCAAGTTTTTTTCCCACGGTACTTGATGGGGGTATTGCATAGTGCCAGGCCTCTCAAATCAAGTTAGAGAACACAATCCACATTTTAAATCGGAACAACCAACTTTAAATTAAAATATAAGAATGTTACTCACATTAAATTTTTTTTTTGTGCATCTCAGTTAGGTTTATAGTAATGATTAGGATTCGGTTAAGTTTCATTTTGAAACTAGAATATTATTTTTGTAATTGAGAGCAAGTAAAATTATCCGGGAAAAATTTACTGTTCAATGTGAATTGGGCTTTGAGATAATAGTTCATTCTATTAATAGTTTTTAATTTATATTGCTATCCGCTATGCAGAACTCAGCTTGTACGTTACGCGGTTAAACAAATAACATTCACAGCTTTTAAGGTGATGTTAATCTTATTACAAACTAAAAATTTATTCGATATTGATTAAAATCAATCGAATGCTGTTTGAAAAACTTGGCAAAGGGAATATACAGTAGGAACAGATCACTATCGATCTACGGAGGATTTGGAGGAAAATTATTATGGTGTGTAGGCTTACTGATGTTTTCAACAAAGAAATCGCGTTCCGCTCTCGTACACCTTTTACCATATATATATTTATATAACCATAAAAATATTTCTGTCATTGATTGGTGTACACTATACCACGTGATATAATTTTTATCTTTGAGACTAGTTCCCCAAAATTTTACGAGAGGGAAAAAGTTTCCATAAAAAGCTACGATCAGTGCCCGACCTCTGACACTGGATAGATCATATAGTATGGGCAGTGTGTCATTGTTGGCTTTTTTGCTACAATTGGAATTTTGGGTCATCAAATGTAATCATGGGCCCATGATCCAAATCAAATTGTTACCATTTTTTATCCCTTCCTGTTTGGCTGCCATCTTGGATTTTCAAAATGGCCACCATTTTCAACATATTTTGCTCTATATCTGGACTTCTGAGCTACATAGAAGGTTCAAATTGGTGGCATACCCATGTTTTGATTGTCAAGGAACACAAATACACATTCATAAGTCGCATATTGTTTTACCTTCAGGCGAACATCTTGAATTTCAAATGGTCGCCATTTCACATATTTTCTCTATATCTGACTTCTGAGCAAAATATAAGGCTCGAGTTGGCGGCAATATACCCACGTTTGTGATGTCAAGGAATACAAATATTACTCCGAAAGTCACAGCTTGTTTCCTTCCAGCGGCCATCGTGAATTTCAAAATGGCCGCCATTTTTAATATATACTCGCCGCATATCTGAACCTCTGAGCAACATAAACGGCTTAACTTTGGTGGCAATACCCATGTTGTGATGTCAAGGAACACATTTATTACATTCAGAAAGCTGTAGATTGTTTCCTTCAGGTGCCAGCTTGAATTTCAAAATGTTGCCGAGCGTCCTAAGACTCTGACTTCGGCATGGTATATACGATCGATCGAGCGACCCTGATTCGAGCCCTGTGAGAGTCGGGTTTCTTGGTCATACTCGAATAGTTCCTATAAGGTCGAAATTGCATAAATTGTGATTATGGACTTTCTCCTTGCGGGCACCCATTGCAAGAATGTTGGCATGTGTATGCAGTGGGTGACCGGCGCCTCATGGGTCGGAGAGCCATGTAAAGCTCTTGGTCCCGTGTGTCAAAGAATCACTTCTGAGCACGTCAAAAGTTGCAGACCTCATCGTTAAGAGCAGGGACCTCCGGGTCTGTTACCTGCACTCATCACCCTAGGTACCAGAGTCCCTTGCAGCCCGCACCTGGGCCACGTGGAAGGGGTAGGCCTTAATCCAACATGGAACATGTTTGAGGCTTTCTCCTGCAGCGGACTGACAGAGCTGATGATGAATATGAATGGGATGACTTTGCCCATATCTGGGGACTTCAGGCAACATAAAGGCTCCATTTAGTGGCAAACCCATGTTTGTGATGTTTATTGATATTGACATAAAAGGGACCTTCTGAGAGACTGGTGGAACCCAGCTACTAGTTTATGCTATGACAAGCTCGGATTTGAATCCTGTGTCCCTGATTCAACATTGTTCTCTACCAATTCAGATATGGATTGATCCTAAAGCCTACTGAAAGGTCCACCCTGATATTGACACAAGATGCATGGACAACTTTCTTAAACGTAATGCTGCTTTCATCATCCGACCCTACAACAACAGCCAAGAAAGAGAACTTGAAGCATGCACGTCTGTATTATAGTGATGTCATCTGCATACCGCATTGTGCAAGCAAACATCTTGATTCCGTTTAAGTCCAAGGCTGAAGCACATGCTGCTGCCTGGGAGGCACTGAGGGAGCGACTGATAAGAAGCTACCCCACCTATAAGAATCAAAGAGTGAAACAAATAAGAGGCGCCTCCACACATGGTTTCAGCACTTTAGTTCTACTTGGCAAACCAGTTCAGAATAACACCTAACCTTGATGAACATTTCTTCAATTACAAGATAGCAGACGCCCGTCCTATCAAGACTGGACCATTCACTATAGAGGAGCTTCTGCTCTGCCTGAAAAACTGAACAACACCAAGACCCTGGTCCCGACAACCTTCCTGCGTAACTGGAAGAATCCACTTTTTTCATGATCAACTGTTTGGAGATTTTGTAACGACACCAACATGGGAAACAAACCAGCTGCCTTATTATTGGTGGGGGGGGGGTTGCATCGTTCATCACTCCTCAACAACAACCCCAAAACTACAGATGCTTCAACATTGTCACCAACCTTGCCTCTAAGATCTAAACTAATGCTTCTAATGTTATATAGAATCGTTTCTCACATAGATCCCATTCTCAGCGAAACCAGAATAAATCGTAAAGGCAGATCAACACTACCTCAGATACTTGCCCTCAGTAGGAATATAGAAGAGGTGAGAATTTGCAAGAGAAAAGCTTCAATTGTGTTTGAAGACTTTTCCAACAGAGAATGGTAATTCCTGCTATTCTCACCACCTATGGTTTCCCCCAGATGGGACTGTCAAAGCAATTGCCATCATGTATATATGATAACCCATCTAGCTTTGTGCAGACCATTGGATTGGCCCACAAGGAGTTAAAACAACTACCGGGAATCCTCCAAGGAGATACCTCTTCTCACTACTCTTTGTAATCGTGTTTGATTAATTCCCGACAGTCTTGACTCAATGACGACAAGGAACGCACCACCAAACCCAAACGTTCTTGACGTCACCAAAGTGAGCATCTCACAGACCTTGACTTTGGATATAATGTAGCTCTAACAGCCGATCTGATATGCTGGTGCACAAGGTCCCTAACATTACTTGGAGAGCTGGCATACAAAGTCGGCCTATATCTAAATGCCAAGAAGACGGAATATATGACCGTCATCGAGGAAGATAATCATCCACCTAACTGCACTACAGACAGTACCCAACCAAGAGGTCACGGGATTTTCTTCACTACCAAGGGTCTTATGTTGCCGATAGCAAGAAAGACTTCCTGTCACGCAAAGGACAAGCTTGGATGCCTGCAATAAACTACACCACCTATGGCAATGTGGTATCTCCAATTCAAACAAGCTGATTCTTTAGAGCCTGTGAAAAGGGTATCCTGTTAATGGATCTGAGACCTGGACCATGAAGACCTGGACCATGAAGAGAGACCTACAGGATAGACTGGACCTACACCAGGCTTCTTATGCCAAGTACAAAAACCTATCCTGGTGTGAGCACAAGACCAAGCACAGACATTGGAGATATCCCTCCAATCTCATCTTTTTTTTGCCCAACGTTGAGGCGCGATTGCCGGTGCACTGTTATCGTGCGCTTTGATCAGTTAGTAGTCTCGACATCCATGTTGGAGGTACCATGCCAACAGGGGTCATCGCCCCTTTAACTACAATGATGTGATTGCTCAGCATGCAGCAGGATCCATCTGCATCCCCAACTTAATGACGGACATGGACATTTGGTGCGACATGGTGAACACACCTCGGCTGCGGCCCTAGAGAGATAGTTGTGGATATTGGTTTCAATACTTGAAATTGCACTGGAACATATGGACAGCAATAACATTGAAAACCTATATACAAACTTATTAAACACCCAAGCTATGGCTCTCTTTGGATTCCATGATCTTAAGTGTTTCAGGCAGTATATGTAAGAGGATAGCCATGTGAATTAAAGAGTCAGAAGGAAACAATCTACATATATATAATAAACATATTTATTTACAGGTGGAATTAAGTGCTCAATCCTGGCACAACAGTATCATGGCGTGTTTTTTCGATCAGTATTGTCCAAAGATTACCATTATGAAAGTTTTCGAAATAGATACTTTTTGTTGCCTAGGTCTGCTCTTCATTTAACACCTCGCTTGTAAAAAGTCGTGTACCAAAATGGCTGAGATAGAGCGTCCGAAAGACTCAAAGAGCCCCCAAACCAAAAGTTGTAGTTTTTGGATTTTCAATGGTCACTGTATTGTCCAACGCAATAATACGTGGTATTGGATTTTTACACAAAGAGGTTTTTCGACGATGAGCGAAGAGAAGCCTCCTTGCAATATTTATTTTGGTACACGTGTTCGTGTCCTCATTACCTGCAATGCCCATTGAAAACTCCCAAAACTGCAACTTTTGGTTTTGGTGGTTTGCGTCTTTCGGGTATTCTAATCTCATGCATTTCTGCACGCTTTTTTTCAGCCTGGTATTAAATGCAAAAGCAAGACCTGAATAAAATATATTTCGAATGGTCTGACTTGACACAATACTGATCGAAAAACATGCCGCAATACTTTTTGCCGTGTATATACTATATAGATATATATATATATGTGAGAGCACGTGTGGTCCAGTGTGAAAACGCAGGACTCATGAATCAGTGGTTTGTGAGTTCGAAGCCCCGCCGTGGCCAACGTGTTGTGTCCCTGGGCAAGACACTTATCTCGCTTGCCTCACCTTACCCAGGTTGTAAATGGGGAGCTGTTAGGGGTAATCATACTGTGTCCGCCGTTTTAATTGGCTGCCGAATTTTCAATATTAAAAATGTGGATAATCTTAGTGACAGCGGGAATAAATGTAAAGCGCTTTGAGACTTATTGTATAAAGCGCTATATAAATGCTTGCATTTATTTATTTTTTTTCTCTCTCTCTCCTCTCTCTCTCTCTCTCTCTCTCTATATATATAGAATTAGATATATATATATATATATAACGTTTCACCCTGCTTTCAATTTCATGGTGCATTTTTGAACAAACGGAACGGACTCTAATGGGTTCGGGCGCTCAATCTCAGCCATTTTTGCACGATTTCTTTTACAAGCGAGGTGTTACATGACTATGAAACAATGATCCGTGGCACAAAATGTAAGATAAACTCACCTCTCATCTTTGTCGCCTGCGCCATTTTTAAGAAGTTATATTTTTGTTACTGAATTTTACTGTCGTTGTGTTCCAAACCGAAGTGTTTTTCCATCGCTTTCATTTCAGGTCGAAAGTTCCTTTAACGAACAAATGTTGAAGATCAACTTGCACTTCAGCTTTTACCATCCACTGTTATAACTGATGACGACACTTTTATCAAATGGGGTGAAGTATTTGGCGAGTTGCTAGTCGCGAGTTGCGAGTTACGAGTTGCGAGTGCGAGTTGTGAGTTGCAAGTTGCGAGTACGAGTTGCGAGTTGCGAGTTCCTGAATGTGATTTGCGATTTGATGACTGAGAGTTGAAATATGCGAGTTGTCACATGCGGTTGCGAGTTCCTCATATTTGCGAGTTGCCAATCTGTCAAATTTTAAATTTATTTCCTATTTTTCTAAATTAAATGAGTGAAAATTTCACTCCCAAAAGAGTGAAACTCTTGTAAATTTCACTCCAAAAATGTGGTTTGTACTTATCCAAGAGTGAATTTTTCCACTCAAAAAGAGTTAAAATCCTCCAAAAAGAGTGGATTTTCCACTGATTTTTATGTTCTTCCTTCTTCTTCGTTCAACTTCTCAAATGTGTGTCCCTTC
Organism: Ophioderma brevispina; assembly: GCA_023653785.1. Lineage (NCBI taxonomy): Eukaryota > Metazoa > Echinodermata > Ophiuroidea > Amphilepidida > Ophiodermatidae > Ophioderma > Ophioderma brevispina. Next base: position 148,201 of record JAMKCH010042746.1, on the reverse strand, counting down.
GTTTAACCATCCTCAAACCACCCTTTTTGAGTGAATTGGCACTCTTTTTGAGTGAAATTCGTTCTTTTTGAACTTAAAACCACAGTCATGTTTGGAGTGGTTTTTTTTAAAGTTCACTGCTTTTGGGGAGTGAATTTTCACTTGTTTAACATTTGCGATATGAAGATTTAGCTTATAACAATAATAGAAAGGAACTGTTTGATTGTTTATTTGCATTTTGTTTTGATCTGGTCTATATTCATTGTTACTTTTGCCTTTTTTCAAATCACACTTTTAGGTATAATTGCTTTATGGGTGGCGGATTGTATTCACGAAATTATCTAGAGACGCTAAAATGTTTTGTTGCTCTCTTTATATTACGATTGAAATTAGCAAGTGATTTTAGTTTACTATGTTTCATATAGAGGTGGGTGCTATACAGGGGCATAAAAATTATACATTTCAATGCATTTTGGGATATCAAACATAACTCTTATTTGAAGCAGCTTTATCCCCTGAGCATTTTGCCACCAATTTGTCAAAATCGTCAAAAATGAGAAGGTGACGCCCAAAAACGTGATTTTAGGGGGGGGGGGGGGGGGGTCAGTTTGTTCAATATTGTCAATTACTGTAATTTATATGACATTTTAAGACCATTTTGGGTATCTAACATTATGTATTTGAGGTCAAGAATCCATTTGTAATCTTCCAGGCAGTGTCAGAGCACCGCTGTTTCGTAAAAATGGCCATATTTGGTTAAAAATTCAGCTATGGGGCGCTTTTGCCATTCAAAGGTACATGCGCTTTCTTATTGCAATCATTGAAAACTAATAATCCTAAAGGGTAATAATTGTAAAACCTACTCCATAAATTTGAGCTCTTTAAACTGAACGGTTTCATCACTTGGCCGCCAGTTAATGGAATAACGTCATTACGGCAAATTTTGTGCCATAGGTTTGTGGTATGTCAAAACGAACTTTTGCCACCCTATGTTATCAATAGAGACATTGCCAAATTAAAATTGGCACTGTGACCAAACGAAAAAAGCTAATGGTACCTGAAAATTTTTCAAACAATACTTTACTACACGCATTTCACACAGAAAATATCTCAAATGGGTAAAGGTTAGGTAGGGCGTGGGGCTGGCAAACGCCCTCGTGGCATAAATTACGTAAAAGGCTAATTTATGAAAACGCAAATCGAAATCTACAAAATTCATCAAAATGATCCCTTGACCTCAAAACAAAAAATAACCCTACATTGTATATGTTTGGTATTGTAATTCCATTAACTGACACATTTATCATTTTCAGACTGTCTTTTCAACCCCCCCCCCCCCTCAAATTTTGGTCGTGGGCGGCACTTCTCATTTATTTTGGCCAATTTTGACAAATTGGTGGCAAAATGCTCAGGGGATCATCTGCATCAAATTAGAGTTAGGACAATGATCTTAAACATCATCATTTTATAGGCCCACCCTATCATTTTATATCTCTCACGTTTAATAATATCAGAGGGCCCAAATTAAATTCCGTTAAATGGATGTGAAGATTATATATAATGTGTAGCCTATATAATAGTTAAATAGTTGACAAACATGTGTTTTAGTGGATGATAGGTTGGGATTACTAATCTATCGGCATAAATGTGGAAAAATTCTGACGATTTTTGTAAAATGTGACTAAACTATATGGGTAGTAGAATTATGGTTTTACTTACAAAGTGTGATACAAGAATCTAATCTCTTTTTTGGAAGTGGGGGCCGGTCCTTAAAAGGACCGTTGTTTTATGTGTTGATATATATAGATACCTTCTTAATAGTATCTTCTAGGTGGTGCTCTGCCTCTGGATGCAGGTTTATCCATGATTTTCCCTCGTTCATTGTTGTTTGCCAATTTGATGAATAACATTTCGGCTCTGCGGCGTTGTCCCATTAGTCCTTGATGTTTTGTCTTGTCTTTGATTTCTGGATTTCGTTTAGTTTCTTTCTCTCCTTTTGAATCATCATCTCCATGTTCTCTATTACCGATGGTAGCGCTTTTAACCACCTTTTTGTGAAGTTTCTTGCTTGTATTTGGTCACGGTTCTGGGCCAGTCTTGGTGGAGTTTCGTCCCGGATTTTCCCGATTGAGAAAGTTGCTGAGCCGGGTAAAATTGGTGGTGCTGGGGGAGATGGGTAGCCATCCTTCGGTTTGATGCTCTGGTCACAGATGCTTTTATTGTACTCAAGAAATCCTTGGTGCGGTTTCTGTTGATTATGTGCTCCTTGCCTTTGTCATAAAGGTGTTGTACCCGCGATAATTTTCTTTCGAAATATGATCTGGAGAGTGACATTTCCTTGTGGCAATCCTTCGGCTTGTTCTTGCTGTAGCTTCTTGCCACTCTTATGTTATCGGTCTCATCTATAGAGATCATCATCAAATTCATCGCCTGAATCTGGAACGGTTTTAATAACCTTTTTGTCTTGTTTGGGTGTCGCCATCTCTGAAACTATGGTATGGGCTTTAATAATGAAGTAGGAAGTATGCCGAAGTGTTTAAGCATGTGATTAGACGCTAAACATTTTTGGATCAGGGTAAAGAAAATAGGCGCGATCCCATGCTTATATACTGTCCTCTATTAAATTGGGGATCCAGTGGACAAGCAGTTCCTCCAATTGAAAAACTAGGTTGAGTGTGGGAGTAGGCGTGTGAGGCGCTGTCCGGCCGTGATGAACACTAAGGCGGTATATGAAGTGCAATCTTTAAAAAGGGGGATGGCCCGATTTAAAAATATTGAAGTTTTTCATCTTGATAGATAGGCCTTCACTCCCAAAACCCCACCTGTAAAGTTTTCGCGCCGATATTTCATCCGTTTTCATACGATAGCTAAAAACCTGATTTGTAAGCCCCATAGAGTACTGTGGTGTAAATAATATTGGCGAACCAAATAGGGCACATTTCGCCTCATAACATCCAAACCAAACATCCTTTGGCTCTAAGATTTCACATTGTAAATGAGAAAATGCAAGATTTCTCTGATACCAAAATGTTGACCACTTCCGGTAAAATCTGGGGCTTTCTGGGGACGAGGCTATTAGCGATCGGGCCATGGACCCTTTAATAAGAGAAATGGATTGATTTTTTTTTTGTTATGGTTGTGCTTAGATTGATAAAAGAGTGATTAAATTTGATTTGTGCGATCCGTTGTAATTTTGAGAACCATTGAAATATCATCACAATTAAATTATTTTAACATTTTGTTGTTTGTTTTATTGAGTTGATGGAGGGTTGAATAATTTGGTGTAATAGTTGAGAATGGTAGAGAATATCATGAAAGTTCGGTTTTAAAGAATTCTATTGTGTTGTTAATGTGTGGAGCTGCAAGTGTTTTAATGGAGGAGCTAGGAGGAATAAATTGATTTCTTTGTGTGGAGTGGTATGCGTATATATGTGTGTTACTAATCCCTATGTATCTGAGCATGCATGCAGGTTGGTGTTGGGTGTGGTGTGTCCGTACCAACGCCTTCTTGTATTCTAGTTGAACTCCCACTCCCAACACCACACACCAGTGCCTCTACACCATTCTTCTATCAAAATCACAACCTTTGCCAATTTGCAGGTCATGAGGTTATTTTATGAACTAAACCAACCCTCATGAGTTGTTTTGGTTCAGGTAGAAACAGAATAGAGCTATCCTCTCGTTGTACCAGCCATCTCAGTCATCATGTTTATAATTAGGCATTTATATAATTTTGACATTTATAGACTTTTCTTCTAATTATTTGGCCATACAGGAGTACACTAAAGGTAAAACAGGCAATAAATTGCCTTTATTTCATTTGTATTGGAGCAATACTAAAATTAAGAATTTCCAATTTTTGTGTAACAAAGACACTTTAGCTTCCTCTTTTAGATGGAGATGATTGAAAATTTGGATAAACATTTCAGATGTGGAATCTCTCTGTGCAGACCTCAGGAAGGTGATAACAAAAACTAGCCTTTTTTTTAGTCACTCAACAATAGTCATAGGTTAGTCAACTACAATAATCGGAAACTGAATATTCTGATACAATTGTAAACTATCTATGCATGCTGTCATTGAAATCATATTTGAAATAGGGATGAAACCTTTAAATCAGTTTAAAATAAGTGAAGAAAGCAACTCGCAAATACTAGGACTCGCAACTCGCAATGTGACAACTTCTCAAATTTCAACTCGCAAAATCCACTCGCAACCTCGCATTGTCGGAACTCACAACTCGCAAAATTCAACTCGCAACTCGCACATTTTTAACCGCAACTCGTAACTCGCATCAGTAACTCGCAACTCGTACTCGCACTCGAACTCGCAACTCGCAGCTCGCAACTCGCAGCTCACAACTCGCAACTCGCAGATTATCCAAACCCTCATCACATGGGCGTGGTCAAGTATTCCCCACGTTTCACGCATATCGCTGAATAACGTTTTCTATCATGACTGTAAAATTCACGCAATATTGTATTGACGCCAATTCACCCCTATTGAATAATAGTAAGACCCATTGTTCTCGCTCAAATGCCTGCTCAGATTATTCTTTTTGACACAGCGACATCGTGAACCTTGCACTCTTCACTAGCTGCTGACTGCTGATAACACATTACACTTCCGAAAACGCCATGATTGCCACTCTGTTGCCGAGTTGCACAAATTTCTTGAAGTCAAACATTAGGTAAGATTGGGGATTGGTTTTCAGTTAATTAGATAGTTTGTGAACTATGTTATATGTTTTGGCCGGTTTTAGCCATAATACACACATGCAATTTCAGTTGGTATCAATTTCTTCTTGACAAAAACATATCAGTTTGAATAAAACGGTCTATTGTGTAACATAATTATAAGTTAAATATTTTTAACAAATTAAATTACCATTGTTCAATCATAAAGAGTCAGTTATTGAAAATCACTCCATATCAATATCTCAGTTCATGAACATAATGAAACTGCTCAGAGATTTTTGTTTTAGATCTCTAAGGTAATTATTTTTGCACAAATACAGTATACTCAGCGTCCATAAATTGCGAGAACTAAAGCTAAAGTTTTCTGTAAATAAATTGGAATTAAAACTTAAAATTCAATATCGCACTGGTTTTCAAGCTGAATACAAAACCTTCTACGGTTTCACTTTGGCTCACAAGTTTCGTTGTAGGTTAAAACCATAGCATCTTGCTGAAAGTAACCGGTGGTCTTACACCAACTATCTTGACTTTCTTATTTGTGAAATTGAACATTTTTTAACTCAGCATTTTCTTTTGTAATCTCCAGGATATTATTTTTTATAATCCTTCAATTCTCCCACCTTCTATTGTTCAATTTTTTAATTTGGTGTAAAATGTTTTACTCAAATCACTGCTGAAGACCATGTCACTCTATGTACACGATGCATCTTTGTTTGGCTCAAAATCGGAAAATAGGATTTTTATGTCTCTCAGTAAAATAGGCATAACAACTTCTTCCAAAGTCCAAATGGCACCAATAAACGTTTTCTGAAAGCCTGTTTATCCCTCTTTATAACCAAAGCAAACATTTGAGCAAAGATAATTCTTAACTATTTTAAATATTTTTTTATTCTGAATGTAGGGGTTTTTTTTTACTCACACTGTATATTGCATCAAGTGTACCAACTAATTTCTTCTAGGATCGTAGATGTGTCCTTATAAGGACACGCACCCTGCCGGATGCCGTTTTTTTTAATTGAAAATATGACCCTAAATGTGTAAACACTATTTAGACACTGAGTTAGCGTTTGCGTTATCAGTGCATTTCTGCATCAAGCTATATTGAATATGGCATATGTATATATAATATATATAATATAATATATATATATATATATATATATATATATATATATATATATATATATATATATATTTCTACAAATGGTATATTAGGGAGACAGTTAAATAATTCATTAGCTTATAATGAGCTGTTATAGTTATTTAAATTAATTAATATTCATATCCTTTGTTATTCTAGTGGATTACCCTTCATTTGCATAAATTAATATTCATATCCTCTGACGGAATAAACCGCAATTCTAAAGGAAACGTTAGGGAGACAGTAAATGTCTCCCTAACGTATTCATTAGTACATAACAAAAAAAAGTGTCTCCCAAAGGTGCGATATAGGGTTATATAGATATATATAGATAGATAGATATAGATATATATATATATATATATTACCTCAAAAGCAGTTTCTCATCCGTGTGGACTCGTGGTGTAGTGGTTATCATGCTTGCCGCGTACGCAAGCGACCCTGGTTCGATTCCCGGCGAGTGCTCTTTTGAGGCTTTCTTCTTCTCTGATCTGTCTTTCTTTCCAATTGACTAGTTCTTCTTTATAGGTCTAACGACCATTTAAATATACTTTAATGCGGTTGTACATACCCTTTAGCACCTATGACTCTATATTAACTTACCGCATAGCGCCACCCTTGACACTGTTAAATATACTGTTACGGTGCCACCTATATAGCAATTCAGCTATATATTCCCTCAAAAGCAGTTTCTCAGCCGTGTGGACTCGTGGTGTAGTGGTTATCATGCTTCCCACGTACGCAAGCGACCCGGGTTCGATTCCCGGCGAGTGCTCTTTTGAGGCTTTCTTCTTCTCTGATCTGTCTTTCTTTCCAATTGACTTTATAGGTCTAACGACCATTTAAATATACTTTAATGCGGTTGTGCATACCCTTTAGCACCTATGACTCTCTCTCTCTCTCTCTCTCTCTCTATATATATATATATATATATATATTATATACATGTGTGTATATATATGCAAGTTTTACCGTAATGGCCCCATGGCCCCTTAATGACTTCAAATATGTTATCATTCTTACAGGCACCCACTAATTTCAAATCACGTGTTCATGTTGCAGCAAAATGCTAGCATGCAAAAAGTAGTTATGGTTCCAAGATTTTTTGTTGCATTTTCACTGGTAGTGTCCCTTAATGACCTTTGACCTCAAATGTATTCTCATTCTATTAGGTTACTAATGTGAAGGCGTGTGTTAGAGTTGCAGCGCAGAGCTATCTTGCATAAAGTAGATACAATGGTTTGAATATTTTTTTTGCAAATTTACCGGCATTTCCCCTTAAAGACCTTTGACCCCTGACCCCAAAGGTCCTTAATATGTTATCATTCTAATGTGCAAGTGACTCTGAGTCAGATTTAAATATTGCTCTTTGTGATTTGATTCATTTATCAGATGTTACCATTATTTTTCACAAATGGTTTGGCGAGTGTCAACAATACTGGCATTTTTTAACCATGAGTAACCTTCACTTTATTCAAGGAGATATCACGGTTGACAATATCTCCTTGCTGTAATAGGACATTTGGGTTTTAACAGAGATTAAGATTGAAAGTCATGAATGTGCAAATATATATGCTTCATTAGCAGGAATATGAATTGTGCCATATTATTTAATTTATCGATTTTGACATTTGCCTGTGGGATGCAAAGTATGTTCTGCTTAATTATATTTTTAAATCAATGAGAGACCACCTGAACCTATTAGTGTGGTTTGGTATTTCAATGAAACGGTTCCCGTATGATTTTTGTGCTAACATGGATTTTCTTGCTGTTTTTCATTCAATAGGGACCAGGCTGTCAGAAAATGATGGGGTGCAAATTGTCTGACTGCTTTCCCCTTCCTCAAGGGGGGGGGGGGGGTGTTACTACAGGGAAAAATTTAAAATCGAGTCAAATTGTGCTTTAATGTACATTAACATGTTCGTCTCCTTATAAGGATTAGAAAAAGTATATATTTGCCTAGGTTCCGAACTTTAGTTAAAGCCCTATAGCCCCATAATGGTTCAAGGTCATCGTGGGGTAAAATTTACCCAATGCTCGGATTTTGTTAAAACTGGTGATAAGTTGTTTGTATTGTCTCAAAGGATCCAAAGATGTATTATTTTACAGTGTGTGACATTTGGTTGGCTAATTACATAGCAAAATGTATAGCAAGGGTCTACATGGTTTATGGGGGTCACAAACATTTTCCTGGATGTCGCAATGGTGATATCACCAAAGCAGTTAAAATGCATTTTCTGTTTCAGTATGACACAAGGAATCATTTTACACCACTTTCAACAACATCGGAGCATTTACCCCCATTAGGGTGACCTTGAACCATTATGGGGCTAAACCGTTTTAACTAAAGGTTCGAACCTCGGCAAATATATATTTTTTTCTAATCCTTATGAGGAGACGAACGCGTTAGTGTACATTAAAACACAATTTGACTCGATTTTTAAATTTTCCCTGTACTAACATTTCCCCCTTCAAGAAGGGGGCATCAGTACGAAAATTTGCACCCCATCATTTTCTGACAGTTTAGGCCCAATTGAAACCCAAACAGCAACAAAATCAATTTTAGCATGAAAATCCTACCGGAATACACACCAAACCACACTATATTATTCCTAAGCGTTCATTAGCATGGCTCAATATTTTATTTTGTTTTATATTTCATGATATTATAGAGTGCTTAGCAAGCTGCTTCAGAACTTTGAGCACAGCATTACATCGTCCTCACTTCCTCATCATGAAATGTAAAAGGTGTGGTGTTGACAAACTTTCAAGGGAATTTCCCCCTTTCACTCTCTCTAGTGATTGCGATCACCCTCCTTTACATTGCTTACGGGTAAGTTTAAAAGCGTAAATAGATCCGGAGGTTTTTTCATCAAAGAGTAAATAGAAGTTGCTGGTTTATAGCTTTGTGTAATTATGTTCGATTCAATCATATTTTTATATCTTAAATGTTATACAAGTTCTCCACCTTCTCTCTAAAAGGTCTGCACTCACTGAAACCTCTTCTCAACTGGCATTGGCGAATGACTTAGAGCTGAAATGGTTCTCAGCAAATATCCCATGATGCAACAAAAAGTGCAATGACAAGTTGGAAATGTCGCAATCCTATCAGTGCGTTTCAACTTGTTGGAGTAATCTGCACATCCGCCAGCCATTGATGTGTTTTGACAAAGAAATTACAGAAAGTCTATTGTTACCCACTTCACACCTGAAGTGGTTAAGCGGAATACGCCGTCTATATATGTATTAGATGATATGATTCAGTATTTTCTGTCGTGCACGACAGAAATTCAGAAGTATGGTTTTCTATAGGGAAGATTACGATAGCAGGCAAGTTCGAAACAATGCTTGCGGTTTTCTTTTGTACTTGTTTGTCCAATTCACTTTCGAAACGTTCTTGGTAGGTGGTATACAATCGGTCCAGTGCATTTTGAGAGAAATTCGTATCCTCAAAACAATCTCCTCCTGTATAACAATGGGTCATTTTTCCCACCATGCTACTATATTGATGGGTCATTTTTTAGGTCATTGCTACTATATAAATGGGTCCATTTTTCAATTGTTGGGCGCAATTTACTATGAAAATGGGTCAATTTTTCTGATTTTCGGTAAAATCATATTGAAAATGGTTGATTTTTCTCATTTTCGGAAAAGTTACTATGAAAATGGGCCTATTTTGCTAAGATTACTATGAAAATGGTGCGAAATTTCAAAGCCAACTATAGAAATGGGTCGAAATTTCGGAACCAACTATATAAATGGGTCACATTTTTGTACAGTTTGGTCACTATAAACATGGGTCGATTTTTTTTAACTGGCGGACGCACACCTGTACCCAATTTTGGGTCGAGTACCCACCCCGGGCATTTATCCAGAGCTCACAACAATTGAGAACAAGTATCAGGCGTTTAACATTTATTTTTAACCAGACAGAATCAATACAACTTTGAAGCAGCAGCTTCATCAGCGTCAGGTGCAATAATAAAAAAGGACGAAACACACAGAATGATGCACGCCTCTTTTGCCCATATCCAAATAAACCACGGAGAGAGCTGTATGATCTGATTTTAATCAAAAATTCTTGTACAAATATAGTAGAATTTAGCGCCGATGTCACATATTGGCGAGTCCGAGTGATGAAGTGTCCTACCTATTGTGTTCTCCATTGTGTAATGAATGCATCACCTACTTCATCGTCAAAATCCAGTAGCATCGTCTACAAGGTCACGGTTTATTCCGTGTAGGTTGTGATGGTAGCTAAGACACTCTCTCATGGGGGACTCACAAGTTTCTTACACCGGTGTAAAAGTAGATTATTCCGCTGGGAGCCATAGTCCGGGCTCCACAGACGACAACGGAATAAAGCGTGAAGCTAATGTTGAAGAGTCAAATGAATCGAGATAGTGCTGCAGCATGAGGTGAAAAAGGGCCGGAATAATAACATTTGCTATCATAGCTAAAATCGATCATTGAGTTGTATAGTTCACGAAAATGCGTGATGCCAAAATTAAAAGTGGTGGCAATTTGCATAAACCAACATTTTCCAAAATGGCAGCCATTTTAAAGGTAATAGCGCTACTATGGCGACTTTGTGTCGAAATGTATGTTGGCTGGGTGAAGAGGTTCAATATACAATAAAAATAATTGTTGAGTCATGACCATTTATCTACCCGGCTATTTTTCAAGATGGCCGATCTGTCTCTAAGTATAAATATATTACACCCAATGCTTAGATTAATACCAACTTCAAAATCCTCAGTAACTCCTCCTTGCAACTTCCTATCCGTCGCCTTAGGGTCCCTATGAACGAAAACCCAAACATTGACTACCAACAGTTGTACACGTGACCACGGTCATTTAAGTGTGTGATATTCGCGGCCATTTACTCTTGACATATCTGAAAGAAACAAATAATAATATATTAACGTAGTACATGCCAAACCTCAAAATTCCCCATGCAATTCCAGATATATGTTTTGGGGATGAAGAATATGTAGGTGGTCAAGGTGTCACCTTTTGGGTGTCCGCTTGGTCATAGTTGCAGTTAGTGTACCACTGTAAACGGGCCTCGACCTTTTGCTCACCCCAACCAAATCATTGTGACATGAATCCATTCATCTTAAGTTTGGATCGTATGTAATGATTCCCCTTCACAGGGCACCATCCAATCACTGATCAATGACATTCTATGGATGACGATTACCCACACACTGTGTGCTGAACATTAGCTAGTATGCCTGTTTTTCACATGTTGGAATCCCTTGTTAGAATGGTCGTTTCGGATCATTTTCCAGCACCGTATGTCATCAAATTACACCACCGTATAGAAAATAAGATACTCTGGTTGCCAGCTTCTACGAAGAGTATAGGTCTACACTGTTTTGTCCATGGCACCCCTTGAATCTGCCCAGCATCACTGGTGGATTTTTGCCATAGAGTTAGCATTATACCCTACCACAATAAACACTCCTTATAAATTTAACCATTTCGGATTTTTTCTGAATGTGCTATCATAATAAAATTTTCACATATTTTTTATTGATGATAATCTATTCTACAATTAGAGCTTCTACCAACAAACTTCCTTGAGCACTTTTCTCGCCACGACGTGAGTTTTTTCTACATGTCCTATGCGTTAAGCAAGAGTACGCATGACAGGTCCTAGGCCTATGATGCACTGTGTGCAGTGAATAGGGAAAATGGACACTAACTGCAAGATGTGATCCATGAATAAAATGATTCACGACTCACCTGACATTTGGAGAATATTTCTGTGAAATCCTGACCTAAAAAACAGACAGTTGTCCCAAACGTCCCTCCTAGTTGGCCTGTATAGTATGAGGTATAAAATTGTTGCCTTTTCTATGTCGACCATCTTGAAACATAGTGGCGTATGAAAACTTCCATTACTTGTATATTCATCTGCCAGTGTTGACAAATAATTAATTGAACTCCTGCCCCGAAATCTTTAATTTGACATCGCAATCACCTTCAGGTTGGTGTCAATAGGATGTCAGCCATCTTGGACAATAACGGCACATGCAACATTTGATAGTTTTGGGAATAGTTTTACTGAACTCCTTTACCAAGAAAAAACATTTTTTAGACCACACTGTCTTCTTCTTAGGTGTTTTTTGCTTTTTAAGATTGCGCCACTTTGGAAAATGGCGCGTATGCAAATTGCCACCACGTTTAATTTTGTCATCATCTGTTTCAAGAACTTCCCACATGCCCCAATGTTATTTTTCCGGCCCCGGTACCCCTTTCCTTAACTGGTTGGTGCTGCAACAATAAGAGCACATTCGTTTACAACAGTTGTAGGTGTACAAAAAAAAATATTAATCGGCGGACTATAAAAACCTCTACAACCCGTGACACTCCCTGTATGTTCCCTAACCAGTTGACAGATGGCCACTGTGTCCTTGAATGGACCAATTTCCAAAAAAAACACGTGAATTTTACTACAAAGACTGCATGATAAGAAATATAGAGCTTAAAGGTATATCAGAGAAAAGCTAAAGAAATTATTTCCATGCATTGTCCGTAAATTGAGAGTTCTTGCATATTTCAATGAGTGTTGATGTTCAATCCGTAGGCCATATAGAGACTAGGCCTTTGTTGCCATTACAAAAGATATTGTGGACATGGTACAAAGTAACTCCATAGAATCGGCTTACTGGAAACCAATGAATTCATTTCATGGTTGGCTGGGATGTAATGGAACTCATAACACGCTCTGCGCTAATCTCTTATAAGGTTGGATGGGTAAATAAAAACTTAGTTGCGTTATGCGTGTATTGATATAAGAATGCATTATTTCTCCTATGCTTTGATAAGGAATTGTCAAAGGTAAGTTGTGTTCAAATAAGAACATTATTATTTTAATTAAATATTTTAAACTTTTTATCTGCGGCCATTAAAATAAATACTCTTACCTCTAATGGTGAATAGACAGACCCAAAACTTTTAATGAGGTCTCACTCGTTTGGAAATATACTATAATTGAAATCGCTGGGCTATATATAGCTCTAACGCTGAAGATCAATCCGGTGTGCCCTCGTGATAAGCATTGTGGTCAGTGATAAGCGCCCGGCCCACAAGCCAAAGGTTGTGGGTTTCGAGCCCCGCTGGGGGCCATGTTTCGCCCTTGAGTAATTACCTCAATTACTCCTCTCTACCCAGGTGTATAAATGGGTAACGGCATTTTCAATGTTGGGAAGGTAACAGACTCGCTGTAAAAGAGGTGTGGTGATCCCACTACAGCAACATTAATATGGTGGAGTCTGGCCCAATCGCTTCGAAAGAGATGGGAACTTGTGGGAAATATTAAGGCAGCAATTGTAGAGCTCAGTAGAGGCCATATGCGATTCAACCTTGAACAAATTCTAATAAAAGGACTTTTTTGTATATTCTTGTAGGGCTATATGAATTATTATGAAAAAATGTGTCCGGACTTCTGGCAGCTGCGTTTGTCAGATATTCAAGGTCAAAGGTCAATGACCTTTATAAGGCATATCATGGATCATAACTCCTCAACCATTTGGTCTAAAATCAAAAATGAGGTGTCTATACCAAGGATCAATAAACACAATTAGCATATAGGAAAAACGATCAAATGCACCCTTCATTGATTTTTCAAAATAGTATGCACAATCTACATGAAATTGTACTTTAAACTTCGCCAACCTGGACCATTTTAAAGGGGGTGTTTTTTTTTTTTTATTTTGGTACAGGTGGGTTGGTATAAGTCTTCTCTTTCCATTGATACCAAAACGTTCCGATAGTCCTCCATTTGGTGTTATAGTAATGTTTTAATGAAGTAATAATCATGGGAAACTTGATTTCCCCGATTGTTGCTATAAACATAAGCCAATTTATATTTTGAGTTAAAAATACAGGAATATGTGATTTTGATAGGTTTTGGAGTGATTATGAAAGGAAATGAGTTTTGTAATATACACAGGAGGTTTTAAGTGCATAAAGCATATATCTTTTTGATAGAAGTGAAAAGAAAAATATTATAGGTGGCAACCACCCCCTTCCTCCAAAACTTGTTGGGGTGGGGAGGCTGACCTCCTATCTCTTCGGTCGCTGACCAGCCTTCCAGGCTCGTCACCACATAAACGACTTGTTCGCCGTCTTTCTGGTGTTGCGGCACTGGCTCCCCGTAGTCAGGGGAAGGTGATTGTAGTCCGCTGCGACAATATGACGGTGGTGACATACATAAACAAGAAAGGGGGTGTCATCAGTCTCAGCCTATGCAGGGGGATTATTCGGCTATTGAGGTGGTGCCGAGATTGAGACATCGGGCTGATCGCCTTCCGTGTTCTGGGAGTGGACAATGGTCTGCGGACAGTCTCCCAGGAGGGTCCCTAATCCCAGACACAGCCAAAAGTCAAGAGGGCCGTCGGTGGAGTGGCAGCTCCTCTTTGCAGCTGCTCATACTCTTCCAAAGGGTGGACCGTCCACACGTGGATCTGTTCGCCTCAGTCATGAATCGTCAGATTGTGGCATATTGCTCTTGGAATCCGGCCGGATCCCCGTACAGTCGAACGGGACGCCATGGCGGCGGACTGGTCAGCACTGATGGCCTATGCTTGATCATAGCTTCTTCAGGTTGCCATAATTCCAAAAGTCCAGGAGTGGCTCTGTCTCGAGACTGCCTGGTCCTGCTGGTAGCTCATCGTGGTCACGGCAGCTTTGGCTTCCCAGGCTGCTAGATCTGCTTGTAAGGGAACAGATCCGTCTTCCAAAAGGAGGGGACCTTGTAAGAGGTCCTCCAGCCGACTCGTTCGTCTGGGAGTGCACCAGCCATGCTCCGAACCTGTCCGGTAGTGAATTTCTGCAGACTGTACACTGAGTTGGGACTTTCTTAACAGTCTCCAGGGCGGCATTCTTCAGGCAAATCCACTAGAGCATCGTAGATCTTCTCGACTCCACTGTTACCATGCATGATGTGCCGATAGAGAGATCGACCCATGCATTTTGTTAACTTATATCCTGACTCTCCGAGGTTGGGTTGGCCTACCGAACGGCCACAGGTCCAGACCCAGAAGGGCTAAAGGTGTTGCATGACGATTTCTTTCTTTCAGTCCCCCTTGTTCCAGCTCTGGTGAAGAGTATGTTTACGGATTGTCCCCTGTTCATAGCCTTGTTCCGGAGTGTGCCGGATTTGCCACTGGTCTGCAATTGCTTTGCGTCGAACATTTGACCCAAACCAACCGGAGCTTAGTCTTCTGAACTATCTAGTGTCTGTGGTTTGTGGTCATTGGGCGGAAAGGAGGTCCCTTTTTCCATACAAGCAGGCTTTTTGGCCAAGAATCACGTTTGGCCAAGAATCATACTCTTGTTTACCTTCGCAACCGGTGTTTCTGTCACGTTTCACCAAGTTGCAGACAGCTCTAGAGCCCTGCAGTAAGGGACACATTGATCCATTGAAATGCCACATAAGAACCCCATTTGTTGGTTGACTGGCTTTTTTGCTTAGGCATAGGACGTTCGAGCCTCTTTCCTGGGCGTTCTATAAGAGCCTCCCACCCAGACCATTTTTGACAACGTCGGTTGGAGTTTTCTGCTTTCACCTTCCACAATTCTATTTGATGCATAATGTTAGTCAAGCGGAGAGGGGCGTCGTCGCCGTCCAATCCCTCTGGCGGTCTGACCTAGTAGCATCTTGAACCAGAGCATTAGGTGAGCACGGGTGGGGTACGTGTTGAAAGGGGTTGTGTTGGCGTTGGCTACCTTCTGCGACCTTTCTTCCGCCACCGGTGGTAAACCAGTCGTATTCTGTGCAAATGTAAGGTTGTGGAAGGTAGCTAAGACCTTAGTGCAGTGTATTTCCCTCTCAGAGTGACGAGGAGATTCACCTGAGTACGATACCTACCTTCTACGACCTTTTGGTCTCACGCAATTTGTATTACCACTACAAAGGCGTTGAAGTTTGATCTGTGGTGTGTGGTGTGGTTTTTTTTTGGAGAAACATTTTGCCGGAATTAGGGCGAATCACAGCGCCGTTGTTGTCCGTGGTTACTCTCTAAATGTAAACGCAGGTGAAAATTTTTAACTCCCAGAAAAGAGTGGAAACCTTGTAAACCACTCCAAATGGTGGGTTTGTACTTAAAAGAGCGAATATTTTCAGCCTAAAAAAGAGTGTGTAACGTCAAAAAGAGTGGATTCTACCTCGTGTTCGTGTTGTCTTTCGAAAAGTATTGTCCTTCGTTTAACTCCCCAAACGAATGGAAATTCCACTCTTTTTGGAGTGGTTTACTCTTTGTGGAGTGGAAATTCACTCTTTTAAGTACAACACTCATTTTGGAGTGGGTTACAAGATGTAACGCTCTTTTGGGATGTGAAATTTTCACTCGTTTACATTAGAGAGTATTGGGTGCGTGCCATGTCCCGACTTACTATTTGGGATTTGGGTAATGTTAACAGTGGTAATGGGGTTTTTAATGGTGCCCAAATGAAATTATTTGTGCACAAAAGTGCCTTATCCCTAGTATCACACTACTTAAATCACAAGGACTCATCAGTTCCAAGGATCTGTCCAAGAATTACTATTGGACAATAATATTGGGTTTTCATTATTAATTTTATAGCAATTGTTTGTGTTAATATTTGTACAAACATTGAGGTATTTGCTAATTTACGTTGAGAAAAAGCTTGTAAAACTCTCGATTAAAAGTGCTTTCTATGCTAAAAAAGCAAGGATGGCTTGCACTGTGTAAGCTCAAAACTAGTTGATTGTGTTTAGTGGACCCCAAAAACATGGGTATAGACACCAACTTTTGCATCTAGGCCAATTGGATGAACAGTTACAACCCATTATAGGCCATATAAAGGTTCAGTGACTTTTGACCCTGGAAATTAACCAACGCAGCAACTAGAAGGCCGGACCACTTTTTCCATAATAATGATAATAATTCCTTATAGGCCATCAGATATACAAAAAGTTCCTTTAATAGGGGTTGGTACATTCTGGACCCCACTTTTTCTGCTCCCAGGTGAATTCAGCAGCCTTGACATTGAATAAAGTACAGTATCCCCTCGCACTTATTCCGTCAAGGCTGCTTGAATTCAACTGGGGCAGGACAAAGTGGGGTCACAAAATTGTACCAAACCTTTATTAGAATTTACCATAGGACCAGGGGCGTCCACAGACCATTTAATGGGGGGTGTTGCGTCTCTGTTGCCGACAAAAACATGGTCCGGATTCGGGAATTATCAAATATTTTTTCACTCGGTTCGAATGTTGAAAGGGGGGGGGGAGGAGGGGTATGGGGGGTGGAGGGGCCTTCAGTAATTCAATCGAAATCAAAAGAGGAGAGGGGCACAGAAAATCAGCCATCAATAAAAGGCCATTTTCGACAATAATGCGTCAAATCAACATGTTGCCGACAGAATTATGTAATGGAGGGGTGTTGTCACACCCCCCAACCCCCCTATGGGGACGGAACATGCATAGGACACAGATGACAGGTGTAACAGCCTCTTGCCATTAAAGCAGAGCAGTGTTGATGGGGCAAACTAGTTTTGGAGCAATCCTCTAACGTTCTGATCCAAGGTCATCAGTGAAATTCCTTGCCAGTCTGTTTTCCTATAGTTAAAGCGTTCGCTTAAAGACACTTTGTTTGGTCTTCTGACCAGAGTTGAATGGGATAACCGATTTGTCGATCTGGAGGTTAGTGGAAGAGGATCCAGAGCAATCTTGCTACATGATGTTAGAGAGTTTTGCTAAAAATAGCTAGCTGGAGGATTATAGCCTCTTTATCTAAAGTCACCCCTAATTAATTCACTGATTTCAAGCGAATTTCCAAAAAATGTGCTAATTTACGGCTGGTACTAAACTGTTATCTTGTAAAGCGGCAGTTCTTCAACGAAAATTATGCACGGCTGTCATTTTCGTCATTGTAATTGTTGCAGTTCCTCGTGGTTCTCATCTTTATACCTCTCAAAAAGAAATTACCTATATATCAAATTATTTTACAGTGCATTACATCTTATTGGAAGGAAAACAAACAGTGCTCACTGTGTAAGCGAGACGTGCCTGAAACAGCTTTAAATCTAAGAAAATGTCAAAGCATATTAGAAGCTTTGTTTCCTGAAATTCACCCAAATGTAGACGACGCAGATGATACAGCGTGTGGAGGATCCAAGGAAATAACAGTGATAAGGTTAGACGGAGAAGCCACTGTAGTTCCTTACAATCCGACAACAAGCATCTACAGATTAAAGAAAGAAGTCGAAAAGCATATGGGAATATCTCCAAGCAATCAGCGGCTTGTGTTTAATGGTGAAGAAATGAAGGTATGAACATGTTTAAAGGATAATACGCAGGGAATCGTTGAATTTTCGTAAAAAAAGAGACTTTGTAAAGCATTTTCATCCAATTTGTAGTATCATACCCTAAGGGTATCATACCCAAAGTTAAAAAGACACATTCAGTTAAAATGAGAAATCGTAGCCGAGTCTGATTTAGCATTGTTGTAACTGTTTGTTTACAAAGCACATATTAGGTCAGAATCGGTTATATACCCTCTCCTATTCCCTCGTCAATTGAAGTACTCACGTACATACCGATCTTTGGCCAGTTTTGTACTGCTTGGACCCGCAACCCGGCCGAGGTATTCGTACATATCCGAAAATGCAATTCACGGTTAGAAATATTTCGTTTGTCTCACGCATATCTTTGGGGCGGCAGCGTCTTCAGCACGACAAACTTAGGCATTATATGTAGTACATATAGGTTTTTGGAGTTGTTTGGGGCAAATAAAGTATCATACGAAAGTTTAGAATCTAATTCCTCAAAGACAGGGCTAAACCTAGATAAAATTCTGTCAGTAAAAGAAGAGGATTGCAAGTTAGAAAACTGCAAAAGTACCTGTGTAAAAGTGACGTGTTACAAAATGAATTTCGCATGTTTAGAAAGCTAAGGAATCGGACTTTAGCAAGAATCTGGTTATTCTTGTGAAATTTGGTGTCACAGCAAAATTATGAAGTGAGGAACTCAGTAGTGTGTGCAAAATCCCTATACCCGAGAATGTGCTTCAAATACATGCCCTCAAAACTTGCACATTTGCACGCGTAAGATGAATGTCATACAAAGTCCATAACCAACACGTATTGCATGAAGATGCAATATTAGTAAAACCCTTACCATATTATACAACGTGGTCATTGTAATGTCTTCCTAGATGCTGACATTATAATATATATATTAGCTGTTCAATCTGCATCTGGCGGAAAAATAATTGAGCTATGCAAGACACCAGAATTTACAGCTAACTCCATGGAATACCAAGCTACCACATGTGTGAGCACACATGAAGGGGCCGATACATTGCTAATGAATCATGCCCTAATAGTTGGAAAAAAGATCCCAGTAACAAAGTTGACTTCTTCACCCAAGACACTGACTGGTGGGCGATCATACATCACAGACTTCCTGAACTTGGTACCAACACAGGGATAGTCACAGGTACAAGAAGGGTACAACTTCAACCCATATATGATAAATTGGGTCAAGAGATAGCTTCAGCATTGCCCGGCTTCCATGCAATAACTGGAACAGACACCAAGCAAAATAAGTGGGTGTTGTGCAAATAAGATTGTTCTTAAAATTCTGCTGAAGGCTGCAACTCACCATCATTAAACAAGAATTTCAGCTGTGGAGTATTTTCGTTGTTTGCTTATCAACACCAAAAAAGGCCTACTATCGAGACTTTTCGCAAACCAGCGTGTGGACAAGTTGCCACCTACAAATGAGGTGGCCTTCAAATAACCTACAGCGTAGAACACATGCAGCCTTTCTTTGGGCTCATGACAATGTCTTCATGACTCTACCAGACCCTTGTAAACTAGGCTGGAGCAAGAAGCACTGCCAATCTTGCCTATCGCTGACTGCAAACACCCTTGCACAAAATTGCACCCGAGGGCGTTACGATGAACTATTAAGTGTCATTGTGGTAACAGTTATTGTTTTCAAAAAACGATCATGTACCCGCAGGAAGCATTAATCCAACATTTCGCAGAGAGTCACAAATCACATTCACAGGGTTTCTCGTGTGCATAGACATGATAGACGGCTCGATCATGTATTCAAAAACTTATAACTAAGTCGAAGACAAGCATTTAACCTGTATTATAATATGAAAGATAATTGTCAAAGAATTACTTATGGGCTGAAAACTTTGAAGAAAAAATTCGCCCATGGTTTCAAAATGCAACAAAACTTGCAAATTAATGAAAATTTGGCTGAAAATCCAGGATGGTGGCCGTGAAGCTATGGTTTTTCAGGTGCTCACAAAAATATTTATCAGAAGAAAATTAAGAGGAAGACAAGCCATTGACATGTTTTATATTAAAGATAATTTAAGACTCCAAAAAATGAAGAAAAATTCGTCTTTGGTTTCAAAATCCACAAAATAAAGAAATATTGGTCAAAAAGCCAAAATGGCGGATATGCAATAAATGATCAGGTCCCACGCCTGTGCATTCCGTACGTACGCAATTAACCATACCCACCGTGCAATGACAAAAATCAATTAACATTTATTAGCCAATCATATTCCCTGCCTCGTATGAAATGTTATCAGTTCTTAATACCTCTTTTCTATTACAGTTTCATCATATTCTTAATCTTATTTTTTATTTCTCAAAACTTAATTTTATTACAGGACTTTTCTCCAGATAACATTCAAAATAAACTCTCAACCTACGGCGTAAATGCTGGTGCGACTATCCATCTCATGGTTCTACTGTGTGCAGTGCCCTCTAACTTAAATAAGGTTGTCTTTGATCTGTACTGGGGCTTCCCTTCAGAAGGATTAGATTATCTGGATGCATCTGCTCTAATGTTCAATGGCACAACATTCGTTGATGTTGCAGATTGGTTCAACACAAAGGTTGCTGGCGCTCTCCGTCACTCTGGAGATATCCTGGACGAAGAAGGCGAGATTGGACATCACATTATTAACGTCAAACTTCACAGCATGCCGTCTCACATAACGCATGTGTTTTTCACGCTAAGCGCGTGGGATTCGCCATCAATATCTCACTACAAAAATCCAAGTCTTCGCTTCTACGAAGAGTCCAATCCAGAGAAGATGCTTTGCAGTGATCAAACGAAGAAAGCTGGACACAGACAAGCCATTGTGATGTGTTCTCTCTGCAAGTTTGACGGACAATGGTTTGTCCATGATAATGGTGCGTTATCAAGCGGTAACGCGAGACAGTATAAACCGCTTAAGAAGACAATTCGTAAACTAATTATCAAAATGGGCGGAGATCGGATATAACTAGTCTATCACTAATGAAAAGCTTCAAATATTTATACTAAAAAAGATGAAACGCCATAGGCCGAACGGCCGATCAAAACGGTTGGGTCATTTCTCCAAAGCACTCAACTTTTCAAAAAGCGGTTGCTCGGAGTTCGGTTTATTAAGCGTACCGATAAAATAAAACAATACAATTTAAAAAAACACACACACACATACAACATAACATTTTTAAAAGAATGATATACAATGCCAATGATATCTCAAGAAAGCCCTTAAGAACTTATTTTCATTTTGGTCCGAAAATATTTAAAACAGCATGTTTGTGTATGAGTTGTTAAAGTTCATTTCCGAATAGCAGTAAAGAAAAATATATTGCACTGTTAACCATTGGCTTTTGGAACCAAAAAGATTTGAATTGAGACCGTCTGTTACTATGTCATGGTAGATCTTAAAAACATGATTGAGTTTAAGGTGACTGACTTCCACCTTCAACATACCCAGCTCGGGCAACTTCTTTGATTCTTCATCACCAGTGTGGGACCTGGGTTCCACCTTCAATATGAAGCGAATCATCTTGTTTTGCATAGCTTGCAACTTCTTCATTAACTTAGCAGCAAGGGGAGAAAACCATAATATGTTATAACAGTCAAATTGACATTGTAATAAAAATGGACAGTGCAAAGGGTCTTGCGAGTTCTTTCATTCAAAAAACGACCTTGTCTGTAAAAATATCTTTTTAAATAAATGATTCCACAACACTTCATCAAGGATAAGTATTTGAGAGTGTTGGTGGGATTGATAATTTTTCTCTCACAAGAAACTTCAAACATTATCAACCCTGCTAAGTCTGGTTTTAGTTTTAAAAAGAATAGACTAAATTTTGCCAAGGTGGAAAACCAATTTGTTGTCAATCAGCCATTGCCTGCAAGTTCTCAATACTCAAGTTTCTACTTCTCTACTCAAGGTATCAGAAATACCTTTGGGATCAACTCTTGCTGACATAACATAAAAAGAGCAACGGCCGTAATACTACCCTGTGGAACGCCACATGTTATATTCATAAGTTTGGATTCAATTTGATTTACACGAAGAAATTGTTGCCGATCTGATAAATATGATGAATCATAGAGTCAACGTGAATACCCGTAGCTTGTCATTTGTTACAGAGTATGCCAAGGTTTACTTATCAAATGCCTTCTGTAAGTCTAAAAGTACCATGCCTGTGTACTTACCAGGAGCCATTTGTGATCAAATTAAATCAGTGACGTTAATTACACAAACAAAATATTTTTGAACGGTCGTTCGCGTGATGCCGTGACAAGTTTGGCGCTTTATGAAAATGGTCCAAATTGTGCCTAAATAAAAAAAACTCACGTGTTTTTGTGCTTAAACTGTAGACAAAATACCGATAGACGGCATGTCAGTAAATGCAGACAATGAAATGATGTTTTGTTGGGCGTTTAGTGAAGGTAAAGTACTTCCATCAAATTATGACAAATTAATATTTATCAGTCATTTTGGCGAAATGGAGGTAGGTATGAGGGCTTCAGGGGTCGGGGGTATATAAAAGGGATTGCTGGAGGACCTTGTGATGGGTTGTCCAGTGTACAAAAAGGAGTGGGAGTGAGGATGGGGATGGGAATTTAGGGACCGTATAGTTATTCTACACATTCAATCAACATTAATATGTAACTGGAAGAGCGAGTAGATTGATTAGTTCTGCTTGTAAATATATTCTACACGCTCTCATTTTTCATTACAAACTGAGATTCGGATGTTGGGAAATATTGATATCTGTGCATACACGAACCGACCCCAGCTAAAACCATCACAATTAATTGACACTTCATATTGCACATTAGTTTTGAGTATAAATGAGTCTATCATCTGACCTTATTAGTAACTGTGCCATTGAATAATCACTACAGTACACTATCAGAGACGGCACTTTTCGACATAACTGTACTTTTTGATGTACATAGTACATTATTATTTATACGAGCATATATATATGAAGTACGCAACAAGTTTTGTAGGAACTGTTTATTTAATTACTTTTTTGTCTTATAACTTTTAATCCTTCTGTTTCCATTGCGGATTCATAATGTTAACAACAACATTTCTTTTATAATTTTACAATCAGACACCCTCATTAGTGATTAAATTGGATTCCTTCAATCATTCAAGAAAGGTAAATGTTTGACCACTTTTTAAAACATTTTAAAATCAATACACCATTTCAGAGTAAATAATCACTTGCAATTGTTTTTTGACATGAACTAATGCCAATCTGATCCACAGATAACAGTCTTGAAAAGTTCGCTTTTTATCGCACGTTCTGGAATCCCCCCCCCCAAAAAAAAAAATAATGGATTTTTTTTGTTCCATGGACATGAAAAAAGTAATTCAAGATGTGTGTCTAATTAATTTCCCATCTTTTTTTGCTACCAAAACTAAATTTTGACCATAGGCGATTTAGCCTATCGGAACAGGGTAATGCAACTATTATGGTCTCCAGTACATCAAGGAGGGGAAAGAGGATGCTTCTTTAGAAAGATTAAATAGAGGTGCACAAACCAAAGTGGTATTGTTCCATATTGAAGCACAACTTCGGCTCAATAGCTGTGGCAACACATATGTCAACGCTTTTAGCAATGTTTGAAGACCTTAACCCTCGTAGATACAAGGGTGTTTTGTACGCATTGTCATTTTGTCCTGTTACTTCTTTTTCCCACATTTCTTTATCAAATGACACAATCCTCCCGAAAATGTTTAAAAATTAATGGTTACGTCACAAATTGTTCAAGGCATGGTGTAGAAATACAAGCGATTTAAAACATGTTAAACCAATACCCTATATCGTCTCTGCGATGTTGTTCCTTCCATATCGTAATCATAATGGCTAATCACATGGAACCCATGTTCCACCAGTACCACGTTGACTGCTATAAGCGATCTTTGTCGTATTACACCATGACACAATATTGCACCGATGCCAGCCTTTTTTTCATTGTGTGACTCTTTGATGACTTTTCACTGGGAGGGTTTGTTGTTGAAGGCAGCACTAACATCATTGCTAGTGCAAAGATGTCTGGCCTTTTAAACCACGCCTTTCTGGTATTTTCTCAGGCTCCTTTGATAAATGTGGAGCAGTATTTCTTCGGAAAGAGTGAAAGCGTACGTTACCTTTGACAGACGAAGCTTTCATTCCTAAACTTTTCTCCTGAGCATTCTCAGGTGTTTGTAGCTGAATCTGCATGACATTGAGGAACTGGCAATGTGAATTGCGATGTGTGGTATCTTACTTTCTTTGCGAACGGTGTCTAGACTATGAAGGCAACGTTGGAGCACTTCTTTTCTGACATACTTGACTAGGAGCATTTTCCGAGAGCTTTTTCCACATACTGCAAGCTCGGGGAATCTGAATGGCATATTGAATTGGTCATTTTTCATCAGTGGTATATTGTATTTCGTCTAATTCTAATCTTAGTTGATGTTAGAAGTTGCCGTCGTGTTTGGGCATGGTGGCTTATCACAAAGTAAATCCCTCGCAAAAGAATGCTGTTACCAACTAGTATGACTGTCTTAACAGCGTGATCCAACGAAATAGCAACGTTCTCCCAAACCAGATCGGATGCAAGCTCGCACGTTGTTGAGTTC
Source organism: Ophioderma brevispina (assembly GCA_023653785.1). Lineage (NCBI taxonomy): Eukaryota > Metazoa > Echinodermata > Ophiuroidea > Amphilepidida > Ophiodermatidae > Ophioderma > Ophioderma brevispina. The sequence goes on along the minus strand of JAMKCH010042746.1, from coordinate 123,446 downwards.
TGACCTCCAGCCCATTACAGGTTTCGGCATCGACAGCGAATATGAAAGGTATTCCCATAAACACTAATAAGGTAACACACAAATACAAGCCATCTGGATTTCTTCACTGTAAAACTTTCAACATATGGTTTGCGTATTTCACAGTAGCGATCTATCTAATGATTCCAACAGAGAAATGAACCAGTTTGGTGTGTTAAACTTCCGCATATTAACGATGGTCTTACAAAGTGTACGAGACGCTTCATCCAACATCAAAGTTCTCTGGAAATATTTGCAATGGCGCGACGTAAACAAAAAACCCCAAAACCCCCAAACGAAATTGAAAGCTACGATTGAAACTGCTTTATCAAAACGTGAGTACTAATTTTCCTCGTTTTTCTTAGCAAATACCGACAAGTTTTTCTATATATTTCCTGGTATTCCAAAAGTCAGTACCATAATAACAAAGGGGTTGAAAATACATCACCAGACTTCATTGTACAGAGGGAAGAACGAATGTTTCCTTGTAAATGCTCGTGATGCAAGTTAGAACGTCCTCTTCAGAAACAACACCCAGTTCATGCAGATAGGCATTTTATTAAGAGAACACAAGTGGCTCGCAAACCACGTAACTTCAAGAGGTTGTAGGGTAATGCTGTGATTGTGCTAATTAAGTTTGCCAGTGGTGTAGATAATCATTTATTCAAAATCGTCCTTGAACATGCTGAATGGCTCAAGTTATATTTTGACTATACTGAATTCAGTCCGGGAATTTTCTTGCATTGGTGTCGTAAGTGTAGCTCCGATTTCTAAGAAGAGTACAATTGAGCACTGCATGGCCTCTCCTTAACTTCTAGAAAACATACATCACAACTTTGGTTTGCTCCCAAGGTTGGTATATTGTTGTTTTCTGCAACTTATCATGTCTGGCATTCTATCAGGGAGTCGGAGGCAAGTTGGCAATCCATTTTTATTACCTGGTAACAGATCATTTAAGAGATTGGCTGGTAACGCTCTGAAGCAGGACATGCTGATTTGGTGGATTTCAAGAAAAGTTGCTGAAGGTGTTTTTACAGACTCATCATTATGTCACTGACAGAGAAAGTATCAACATATAATGTTGCGCAGCTTCTGACTTATTGTGAAAGAATTGCACGACTGTCTGCAAGATCGTTTGGACATTCATGGGTAGGAAGCGGTTGTTCCACTCTCAAGTGCTGGCACTACACGAAAAAGGTCAACAGTTGATCGCTGTATAATCCGGTTGCTATGGATACGCTGTCTTGGCTTTAAGCAAAAGAAATCATGTTTTACGACACTAGTCCCTTTAACTTCCAGCATACTCTGAGCTATTCGGTGAAACTCCAGCCGGCGTAAGTGACGGTGTTTTCCTTAGTTCCCAGCACGAAGAGCATCTGATCACCAAGGTCCCCTCCAACATTGAGCAAGGGTTCAATATGGGTCCTATATGGGCCAAGTTTCTGGGCCCAAATTGGCAGCCCATGTGGGGCCCTCTTTTTTTTTGTCGTCGGAATCAATGAGGGTCCCCCGTGGGTTATCTACTTGGGGGCCGTAGAGGGTGCTTTATGGGGGCCCTATGGGCCAAGTACAATCACACACACGTTTTAACGGCTAATTATATGCTTTAATAAAAGAAATTAAGTCCTCAGACATGCCTCCAAAGGTGGTTTTTCTTTTCAGACTCAATGGTTTACGGTGTCCCCAAAAATGGTGCAGGCAAAATCACCTTCGTTTGGAGTGAAAAATAAAGTAGTGACATGATATTTAATATCTTCATAAAAAATTCCCTTGGACGTTTGAATACCGTTTGCAGAAATCCGATTGGTTGTTGCAATCCAGAGATTATGGCTGATACATTCTAAGAGAGGTGAAATACCAAAATAGTGCCATATTTCACAAATGGGATAACTAGAACACAATCGAATCATGCATGTTATAGGACCACACAATTACAATGCTTGATATTTTTTCTTGTTATTTCATACTATGTTTCATTTTTTCTCAGTAATCATTCTAAAATGACTTCAATAAATAGGAAGGACTCGCGCACTCAGCTGGAAACCTATAGACAATAATACCAAACACTAATTATTGGGACAAACTTGAATACTTTCTTTCATTTTTGTTCTGGTTCTAAAAATCAATCATCCATAAAGAGGACAATCTCATTAATTATGCTCACACTTGTAGATCACCAATTTAGTTATCATTAACAAATAGTAGGGTTATAACGAGAATCCCATTCTAGAAGTTTGGGGAGGAAGTTGAGGCTGCGTGTAATATAGATATATATTTTGAAGGTCCTGATCAATAATTTTTTGGTGCAGACGCGTCTGGGAAATTGTGGTGCAAACTTGTAAATAAGGGGGGTAAAATTAGTACGGGGTAATTTGAAATCAGGTCAAATTGGGTTTTAAATGTAACCTCCCATCGTGGCTCATCACCTCCTGTATTATGCGTCGGCTTGATATGGGTGATTAGCAAAATTAAAGTTTGTATTACCTACCTCTCCTCTGTGCTTCCCGACCTTTAGTTACTCGGCTACCGTCAGCCCTGAAAAGGTTCAAGGTAATTTCTGGGGGAAAATCTAGTGCTCAGATTTTTTGAAACTGGTGTTTCGCACTGTTCTGTGTGTGCTGTCGCTCGGCGTCCTTACCCGCTGGACAATTCTCCAGAAAACATTGTATCATTTAGTTCTTTGGTTGTGGCCCCTTCTCACTGCATTCATTCTCCTCTTTCCTGACTATACATTTGGGTCAAGTATTTTTTTTATTTTTTTTATTTTTTGTATTTTTGTTACATTTGGGTCCATGAATTACGAACCAAATACCAAACATTGTACTATAAGGCAGACGACAATTTGACACCATTTCAACGAATCGAGCACTGGTTGGTAACGTTTAATGTCACATTACAACGTAAACTGGACTTTTGCGATGGCTGTGACTGGTGTGCAGTGCACAGAACAAGTGTTTACCTATGTCACACAGTGGAACCCGAAAGGGTGAACAAATTTCACTCTGACCCCAAAGTTGTAAATCAACTCATACATAAATTTATAATCTTGTAATCTCATCTGTTTCTTGACTGCATGCAAATGTACTACAAAGATAATTAACAACTACTTTGGAAGACGGGTCAGACAGGGTTTGGAAGTACGCCAAGGTAGCAATATATGGAAAGTATGCCAACACATGTCTGAAACATTGATCCAAAATAAACAAATTGACGAGTCATGAATTGAGTACTCCACACAATTTGTAACTAAATTAATTAACCCAGTGCAACTGGTACAGGATATGACATTCAGTTCTGAGGTCGATGGAGATTCCATTTGTCATGTCGAAAGTATGAGTTGTTGCTTGTACCAGTGAAGTAAACCTTAAGCTCGGTGTTCGGGCGCATTCCTACAAAGAACCATGTGGTCTGCCACGCCCATGTTGAACCATCATCATTCACATTCAACCCCAGCGTCTCGGATGGTTTGTAGTCCCAAATTTTAACGGCTGTATAATACATAATTATATCCCCTTACTAATCTAGGATTCAACTTAGCCGATTTAACTGCTTTAAGTGATATTTCATTACAGTCTCTAAATTGTTTATGTCCATGCCGTTCGATGCATCTATTATGTGCCCGCTTCGGCATACTGATAAACAGTAAACTGCAAATGCTATCAAAATTTAATGCCTCATGTGGAGTCTTAAGCAAGCAAAATTGATGACGCGACAGTCAATTTATCTATTTGCCGGAAGCTTGTCGCAGCAACTTCAAATGAATAACAAAATATCCAAATAGCTTGAGATTAAGTTATTTTCTCAATTATTGGCATGATACTTTAACTCAGAACCAATGCTTTTTCAAATACAAAATGAATAAGCCAAATAAAATGCTTTCAATTGCTTTTAACATTTAAACTAATCAAATTCATAATCTACCACTTTGCACTTGAAAGCTGAAACTTATTTGCTTCCATCACTCCAGCGTGGAAAATGTGAAACAAATCTTTCAATAAACAAATACACTCAAAATTAATTTAGCCTCTTCAGTCTTATTCCCCAACCCAGTAAATTAAAACTTATTATAGCATCATTTACTTACAACGAAATCTTTGACTCTGAAAAAGACTTTATGGATACTCTCCCTCAATGGAAACACCATGTCCATCTGAGGTAGTAGTAGACCCCCTCTACAAACACCAAGTAGGCCTCTGTTTGCTCTTAGTAGCTTCAAAAGACCTTATATGCCTTTTTAGATATCATTGCAACCTTGGTCTACCCTAACTCTTGGTATATAGCCTAACCTAACATAGTACTGCCAACACCCATGAATTTCACATTACATTGCTTTGCTTGGCAAAAGGGCAAAAGAGATGTTGACTCTGTGATGACTTGAGAGTCGTGCCCTGATTCCATCCTCTCACACACACAAAGGACTGTTCATGCAGATAATCGCATATCAATGTGGGAGTTGGTCACTCCACACATAACAGATCAACTACAATCTATCACCGTGATCAGAAGGGACTGTCCACTTTTATTTTAATGTGAGTGAACCACTTTATATGTGACATTTTTACCCCAGAATGCCTTGAACCTGAGCCCTCGTCTCCTTTTTTGGTGCCAAATTATTTATGTAATTGTCCAATCGACATGTTCGCGCTCCTGTTTCCATCCAAAAAACAAACATCCACCGGTATAGGTACATCAGGTGATCCCACAGTGATGGATGGGGGTGGCAACCATGCACCCCCCTGCCCTCGGAAGAAGAGGTCCCAACAAGCCAAACACAACACAGGAACATCACAGACACTGTTGATTTTTGTACCACTAGAGTAGCTAATGGTCCTCCTCTTTCCATTGATACCAAATGATTACCAATGCCTAGCATTACCCCACAATGACGTCATAAAGTTCGCATGTCATCAGCAACACGCCAATTTCCCATAGACACGTAAAAATTCAATTTTTTTTCGCCAAAAAGTTATACAAAAGCAGATTTTCATGCGGTTTTTGACTCTATATGATGGGAAGTTTACTAGTTTATATAATTACAGCATTTTTAGAGTCTATAATAAGGTGTTTTGAGTCGCTCAAATTGCGAAATATTAATTTCCCTATATCTGTATTTTCTGACTTTCCCAACATATGACTCATGGTGACGTCATAATGGAGATGTGGTACTTATTTGTTCCACTGGAAGACGAAACTCTAAGCTATCCTTGGTTTCCAATTGTACAGGAATCGGGTGTTTCAGTAACGAAAATCACAGGGGTGGTAACCACCCCACCCTTCGGGAGTATTGTTTTACAAAATGGCTCAGTGTAGACGAGGGTTAATAGGGCTGTACCTGCTTAACTAAAGGTCGTAACAAATCCTGACACTAGTTTTTCCCCCCAGAATGACCTTGAACCTTTCAGGGCTGTAGTCCGAGTAATTAGGGCGGAACCTATACAAACTATACACTTTTGTTATCCTTATAATGAAACAATAATTGGTGTACATTTAAGCACAATTTGACTTGATTTCAAATTACCCATGTACTAATTTTACCCGCCTATTTTACAAAAGTTTACCACACAATTTCCCAGAGTTGGAGACCCAAACATTATGTACTACAGCCCCCTTCACACTATAGAGAAACTCTTCAAACCTTCTCCCAAAACTTGTCTAGAATGGGATTCTGATTTATGACCTATTATACTATTGTTTCACGTTTTTTTTTTTTGCATGATCTTTGTTGATGATCGAGTGCTTTATACAAAGCCCTATCACCCTATCAACATGATACTCGTCTTTGTAATCCCTCCGTGGAAAAGTAGCACAACTGTATCACATTCTCTTACATTAATATAGCCATACCTGGATTGCACACCCACTCGGAATGCTGCTGTAAACGGTATTCAAGGCCACGACTCAATTATGAGATTATGATATTGTAAATATTACGGTCATTATTTTATTTCTTCACTTCCAGGGTGTTTTTGCGTGCAAAAACCTTTTTGTGGAACCCGCCGTACAAATGACCCCTTCTTCTCACAATTTTGGTATAGAGATGGGTCTTTTCTTTTCTATCTTTTTTAAAAAATATTAAATTTCCTTCTTGGTCAATTTTCGATATGAAGGATATCGGTTTCAATTTAGCTATTTCAAGCAGTGATTAATATGTGAACAAGCATTATGTATATGCAAAATACACGATATGTTGAAAGGTTGAGGGCGCTATCCTCGGGAAATTTCTCAGTCAGCCTTTAAAGGAAGTGAAATTTGCTACATATGAGGACAATTATGAGAGAGAAAAGACAGCTTTAAAACTTACCACACCCTTGGGAACAATGTGAAGGTGTATATGGCCAAAAGTAGTCCAAGCTACTACATTCATTCAAAACTAAATCAACCTTGTTTTATTAGATATAATGTTTTTCAACAGTTTCTAGACCAGTTTGTTTATGCTGATTCTGAATCCGATTAGTGCCAGACGAGAAACCTTGAGCATTTTTGTAGAAACGCAAAAAAAAAAAAAAATGGCCACCAAAGCACAAAACATTAATCTCTTGTTCACTCAAAAATGTTAAAACATTCATTGTAACCAATTAACATTATGATTCTGTAACCACGTAATCAAGGAATTCAATATGGCCGCCAATAAAATAAAGTGTCTGATCGTGATCTACTTTTGACTGCAGGTTCGTAATTTGGTATCTATCCTGCTGTTTTGACAGTCAACCATAAGAAATATTGTTAACAAATGTGATGAGAAATTTCTCTTCATTTAGCAAAGCATCCAAGAGGGCTTCCGATACATGTAGGTTCCATATATTTTTAATCTAAATTTCCAGATTTAAGAGAATAGGCAAAAATCGGCCTATTGTGTTCTATATGCATTACCAGGCTCCACAAAATGGGAGCTTTTTAGTTTTTATTTTACCCAAAATAAATATGATGTTTATTGTGGTAAAAATATAAATAAATTAACAAATTAAAAACTAGAGCCAAGATAGTGTGACACTGGCATGCTTGAATAGAAGTTACATACCCCATAGCAACTCAGTTGGATTTCAAGTAGTTTGAGATTTCAATGTAATGACATAAATGACACTCAGCGAGCAGCGGGTACCCTGTTTTTATTGTGTAATTAACAATGTTCCAAACGTTTGATGACGACGATATTCTCTACTATTGATGGCGATATGTAACTATACTAATGACTACAATGCAACATACTTTTTCATCTTTCAAAGATATCTGTCTTTAATCATATTTAACACACACCGGGTATCGCCAAAACAAGTATGTTAAAAAAAAGAAGTCAGGCGATCGACCAGAAAAACAAACCCGGGAATAATCTGGCTAGCAGGCCCCACAACCCACCCCCCCACCCACCAAGTTTTTCGTAGCGTACGACCCGACCTCCTAGAAAAAGGGCGGACATACAGACCAGACCGACAGACATTCTATGACATGGCGGATAGGAGGCCTAGAGGTGAAGACCGACCTCCGTTTGGTGCAAATATGGGGAGTCGAGGGGTAGTGGACGCGACGCAGGTTATTTTTAATTTTTTTTTTAATCAAAGTTGTTCAATTACAAAAAAGATGAATATTTTTGCGTTAAAACCGCGATATAAAATCCTCGTCCTATGAGTTTTAAAGGAATTTATTGTATAAATCTATCGCACATATATAATGAAATATCCCTAAATATGACGTACCAGATGGTTTTTCATGGACATTGGGGTATTCTTGCGATAGAAAACATAATTTTCACGCTTAAAATTTCAAGCAGTAGACGATTTAAGGAAGCCGCCACGTTTATTATTACGCATCGTTTTGCCACAAGCCAATGTTTTAGTCTTTCACACCAATTGAAAGATGATCGGTGGTTCGTCAAGTTCTGCTGGCCTGTTGAAAGACTATCGCGTTTACTTTTAACCTTGAATTAAAAAACACAGTTTTAGTTTAACGTTTTCCTTAAAATATATAAATTTAATCAAAAATTGCATACATTTGTGCCTAATTATTTTATAAAATGAGCCTGGGGATTCTTGAGAAATATCATTTTTTAAAATAAAATTAAGAAACTCTTCTATACAGAAGCGCTACTCAAAAAAAAAAAAAGGTACCTTGAACAGTATCGTATATTGCTGAACCGAGCATTAGTGTGTTTCGAACACTGATCTCTATACACTGTATTGGAAGCCTGGGCTTCGTAATTGAAGCACTGATGGCCTATTGTCCTCCAAAAAGAGCCCCAAGCAGGTGGTTAAGAGCTGGTCATTTCCTACAAAATTGTTCCCATTGAAATTTTGGATAAGCGACATAACAGCTACAGAATCAGTAAATTCGTGAGCTCATTTATTGCCCGTAGGGGATGGATGTCCCTCAAACGTGCACCGGGATACAACTTCTGTCAAACAGGTGTCTTCTGGAATGGTATTGTGTCCGGTACACAAGAATGCCCGCCCGTTGCTGCCATTCATTTGATATCAATTACTGGTTTTTCTCCCATCCATTTTATGAGATCAGTGGTTACCTGGGACTGGATAAACTAATATTACGCTGACCCCTTTTCAAATGTTCCATGTTTTCATGGATTGTTAGTGTTTTAATTTTAGGCCAACTAAAAGGTAAAGGTAAAGGGGATGGACCTGTGTACACAGGAACGAGTGCCCAGCTCTCTTTCGAAGCGATTGGGCCAGACTCTCATCCATATAATGTTGCTGTAGGGGATCGCCACACCTCATCTACAGCGAGTCTGTACCACCCAGCATTGAAAATTCCGGTAACCACATTTAGCACCTGGGTAGAGACGGAGTAATTGAGGTAAAGCGCCTTACTCAAGGGCGAACACCTTGGCACCAGCGGGGCTCGAACCCACACCCTTGGCGTGCGGCCCAGCGCGTGATCCCACTGGACCCCATGTGCCCTCTAAGACCAACTAAGACCGTTGTTAATCACAAACTAAGACCTTTGTTAATCACAAAATTAATTCTAAAACGCCCCTCTTAACATTTTTCCTCATACACGGCGGTTTTAAAAGTGTAGTTTTTTTAGCAATAAAGTTCAAAAGGATGAGGCGTGTGGCAAACTTGCACGTGATAGGCCGCGCTATGGGAATATTTTCGCTGGCTTCTGTTGCGGTATTGCATGCGGCGCATCGGCGTTGTAAATATACCCAAGGGATAAACATGGAAGCTTCCACGATCGTTGTACAGTTGTGTATATGGTCGGAATAAATTCTGGATTTTTTCGCAAGGATCCTCCAATGTCCATGAAAACATCTGGTACGTTTTATTTATAGATATTTCATTATAATGTGCCGATAGATTTTATACGCATAAATCGCTTTAAGGCACACTGCGTGATCAATACAATTGAATATATTTAAATAGTCCTAATATTCATTTAACCCTCGTCTACTAGTTCCATTTTTTGTAACAAACTCCCGAAGGGTGGGGGGGGTTACTACACACCATGATTTTCGTTACTGAACATCCGATTTTGTTTACATTTGGTTACCACAGTGTAGCGTAGGTAAGTTTCTTCTTTCCATTGGTATCCAGCCAACATCCATTATGACGCACTATGACGTCCATATTTTTTGAGTAAATTTAAATGGAAATACTAAATATAGGGGGAATTTGATATTTCGCAATAATGAAGCTACTCAAAAAACTTATTATAAGTCACTAAAAAAAAGTCTCATTATTAAACTAGTCATTTCCATCAAGTAGAGCCAAAACCCCATGAAACGGATATTCCGAACATTTTTTGGCGAAAAAATTGGAATTTTCCCATGTGGGTCTATGGAAATTGTATCATTGGAAAGAGGAGGACCTACCTATCTATTGGTACCAAATCAGTGCCCTGTGATGTTTCGGTGTTGTGGCTACGGCATTTTGGTACTCGATCTCTTCCTCGAAGGGGTGGGTTTTCATCCACCACTTTAGGGATCACACGTAAGCTGTACCACCCATACCCCGGTGGATTGTTCAATTGACAATTTACATTTTGTAATTTGGCACCAAAAGGGGTTTTAGCAAGCCGGGGGAAAACCCCTTAGGGTGGGTTACCACGGCCCCCCCCTCCCTTCGGTAGAAACGAGGGTTAATGCTGACGTCATAGATTTCGAATTTAATTTCTTGTGTATTAATTTAAACTAGTCAAACTAAAGGACTAAAGTTTAGTAACAAAAATTCACAAGTCCGAAGTTTGAGATGAATTGGATTTTTTCGTTTTGATCTCGTAAACTTTTATGTATGATATGCACCATAGGATATAATCGGGACCCAGAAATTTTGTTACAAAGTTGTGATTTTTCTATGACGGACATCGACTTAAGCTTCAGCAATTTCACACCCGTGATAGTAGGGCCTATATGGTCAAGCATTGTGAAAATGCAACAAAAACCTGATTTGTAGAAAATTGGGGATTAGTCCTGTGAAATCTCGAGTCAGCTGAAAGACACAGATAAAGAAATTTGATTTTGTCCATGGAGTTGTGCTTCTTTGCAGGGGGTGTTTTGTCCTGATAATCACTTAATTGTGACTTGGGGGAGAGGGACATAGAGAGACAACCACCCGTCCCTTCTCAAAACCAAAATATGTTCATCCCTCAAAATCAGAATTTCACCGTCCCAAGGCAAATCAATCACAAACCCAATCAATCAATCAATCATCTTGGAATAAAAGGAAAAGTCAGCAACACTTCTGACCATGAGACCTTATCACCATCACTGAAGCAATGAACAAAGCCAAAAAAAAAAAAAACTAAGCAATATATAGTCCTTAATAGATAAGACGCTGAAGCAGCCGGGCCCAGTGGCGTACCCAGAGGGGGGGCATGTCCCCCCCCCCGGGGGGAATCTTGCCTACCCCTTCTTTCCCCCCTGAAAAAATAGTGATTACACTGGCTATTATACTATTACTAACAAATTTATTGCTTGCACCCCTGAAAATATATGTTTTCCCTTTGCCCCCCTGAAAAAAAAGGTGGTTACGCCACTGACCGGGCCAGAAATAGTTTACACCAGTTGCCGTGACAGGAATAAAAAAGAATTTAAAAGGCATGAATCAATATGCATCTGAAAACATACAGAAAAAGAAAAAATCAAAAAAGGGGCATTAAAGTTATAAAAAATGGTGTTTTTAACAAACACACAACCATCCCCAAATGACAATTAACCCCCCACCCAACATACACTAACACAGACAGACCAACAAAGGACAGGAATAGCAACTTTTCCCTAGGCTTTACAAAAATCATGTTGGTGATAAATCAAGTATACATTGAAGACTTGAAAAATGCAGGACAATGCTTACAAAAAGATTGGAGGCAGACCTCGCTAATTTTCCCAACCGGCAAAATTTCTTGAACCCTTGGTTTCGAATTTTATATTCGTACTAAATTTGATTTTCACAGATTCTTGCGTGCTTGAAAACTTGGAGAAATTTTCGAAAAATTTACATTACGTTAATGTAAAATTTAAACATCAGGGCCCGTATTCCCAAAAAAACAAAGTTTATACAATTTTACTTTAAACGACATCTATGTGAAAATAGTGAGGTAGATATGGGGGGGGGGTGGGGGGGGGGTTGGGGGGGGGTTATATTTTTGAAAATGGTAAAAGTATCATTTTTTTTTTTTCGTTATTATACAAAAAAAATATAACGATCTGTATACCAACACGCTAACATATCGATAGATAGAAATACCTTTTTTCATAATTTTTATGAATTCTCACTTATCCCCTCACTACTCAAGATACGCGATTGTTTAGCAAAATGGGTGTAAACATCTTTGTTGGTAAGACGTTTCTATAGAGTCCATGGATGCAAATGAGGTATTACAATTGAATTCGTCAAAATAGTACTGACATCCCCATTTACGTCCCATGACGTCATATTTTGAGGAAAGTCACGAAAATACTGAATATATGGTGAAACACCTTATTATAAGCGAGCGCGAAGCGAAGCTCCTTATAGACAAACTCGTATGTACATATTGACAGCTATTTGAAAATCTATAGTCTGACAGGTACAAAAAAATACCGACCTTCATATGTCCCCTTTTCATTCTTGACCATTAACTCCTACGTTAAGTTATTATCGAGCGGGACTAACAGAATTTCGCCATTTGTAATATTGAAAGTTTTCATTTGTATTCCGATATTCACAAGATTTGTTTTAATTCTCCATTCTGTTGGAAATTTTGTGTTTTCCTCGCATTATTATTATGTACTTTGTTTTCTAACATTAAACCTATGATAATGTTGGGCTGATATTTTAAAAATCATGCTTGGAATAAGTAAATAGATAAATAAATTTAAAAATAAAGTAATAAATCAAATTTCACTAATAGATGGCGCCCTTTTTAAATTCGTAATTTCTTCATGGGAGGGCGCCAAGAAATCCTAATTTTAGATGTTGTCATTGGTTTAAAAAAAAAACACGTAAAAGCGAGGATTACGGCAGCCGGCAAACATTTTTTTGATGAATAGCTGTCATCAAAGTAGAAGAATAAATACACGACTTAACCATGGGCGACAAGAGCTGCTGGAATTAAAGTGGCATTCTCAAACGATTCGATTTACAACAGATATATATGCATTCTAAGTACCTAATTTGCAAAATTAATTAGCAGATTTGACCTATTTTCTTGAATTTTCATTGACACTTTTTGTGAACACAATATCTGGCGATCTGTAAGTCAACACAGGGCTGAAACTTGGAGGATGCGAGGTTACAGATTCTCGAACCGGGGGGGGGGGGTGGGGGGGGGTAATTTTTTTAAGGGGGGGGGGGGGGGGGTGGGTGGGGGGCAGTGGGTGTGGGGGGGGGGTGGGGGGGGGGGGGTCGAGGTGGGGGGGGGGGGGGGGGGGGGGGGGGGGGGGGGGAGTATGTTGTTGTTTTTTATGGTTTTCTTTGCTTTGGTCTGTGGCCCCATGCGGTGCTGTGGGTGGTTTTTCTTTTGTTTCGGGCCTTTTGGTGGGGTTTTGTTGGGGGTCTTTTTTTTTTTTTTTTTGTCTGTTTTTTTTTTTTTTAATTGTGGATTTAAATAATGGGTCGGTCGGTTTTTTTTTTGTTTGTTTTGTTTGTTTGGTGGTTAATTTGGGCGCTTTGTGAGCGTTGTGTCATGTGTGTGTTCGGGGGAGCGGGGGGCGGGGGGGGCGGTTTTGTGTTTGGTTTGTGAGCGGGGGGTGGGGGGCGGGTTTTAGTGTTGCTTACGCTCTACCCCCTTACCTTGTTCCTGGTTCTGGCCTTTCCTGGGGTCCACGCCACTTGTCCTGGGGTATGGGACCTTGTCCTGAGGGCTTGTGTCTGTCCTGGCGTATGGGCCACTTGTCCTGTTTGGGGGGGGTGGGTTTGGGGGCTGGGGTATTGGACATGTCCTGGGTATAGGACATTTCCTGGGGTATGGGACTTGTCCTGGAGTATGGAACATTGTCCTGGGGTAGGGACATGTTCTGGAGGTCTGGGACAGTGGCCTGGAGGTATAGAAATGTCCTGGGGTATGGGACATTGCCCTGTGTATGGGACATTGTTCTGGGTACGGGACATGTCTTGGGGATATGGACATTGTCCTGGGGTATGGGACTTGTGTTACCCTGGGAGGTATGGGACATTGCCGGCGGTATAAAAATTTTCCTGGGGTATGGGCCATTGTCCCTGGGGTGTTGGGCCTTGTCCTGGGGTATAATACATTGTCCTGGGTATGGGTCATTGTCCTGGTGTATGGGAAATTGTCGTGGGGATATGGACATTGTCTTGGTGATATGAAACATTGTCCTGTGGATATGGGACATTGTCCCGGGAGATGGGACTTGTCTTGGAGTAGTGGACATTGTCCCCCTGGTGTATGGGACATTGTCCTGAAGTATGGACATTGTCCTGGAATATGGGACATTTCTGGAGGTATGGGACAATTGTCCCGGGTATATGTGACCCTTTGTCCTGGAGGTATGGGACATGTCCGGAGGTATGGGACTTGTCCTGGGTATGGGACATGGTCCTGTGTATGGGCCTGTCCTGGGGAACGGGACATTGTTCTGGGGATCTGGACATTGTTCCCCTGGAGGGTTTGGGACATTGTCCTGAGGTATGACATTGCTCCTGGGGTCTGGGACATTGTTCCGCGGGGATTTGGGGACATTGGTCCTGGAGGTATGGACATCGTCTGGAGGTATGGGACTCGTCTGGAGGTATGGGACATTGTCCGGAGGTATGGGCACATTGTCCTTGCAGTATGGAACATTAGTTCTGGTGTATGGGACATTGTCCGGGGTATGGGATATTCTCCTGGAGTATGGAACATTGTCCTGGGGATTGGAACATTGTCCTGGGTATTGACGCATTGCCCTGGGGTAGGGACATTGTCCTGGGTAATGGGACCTTGTCCTGGGTATAAGACTTTGTCCTGTTATGGTCATTGTCTGTGGTTAGGGACTTTCGTGGGGATAGTGGGCATTTCTTGGGATATGAAAACTTGTCCTGTGGATATGGGACTTTGTCCTGTGTATGGGACAGTGTTCTGTAGGTATGGGACCTTGCCTGGAGGTAATAAAATGTCCCTGGGGTATGGGACATGTCCTTTGTAGGGGATATTGTCCTGGGGTAACGGGACCTTGTCTGGGTATTGGGACTTGTCCTGGGGTATTGGACATTGTCCTGGAGGAGGGACATTGGTCCTGAGTTGGGACATTGTCCCTGGGGAGATGGGACATTGTCCTGGAGTGTATGGGACACCGTCCTGGAGGTATGGGACGTCGTCCTGGAGGTATGGTACAGGACTTGTCCGAGTAATGGGACATTGTGCCGGAGGTATGGACTTGGCCTGGAGGTATGGAACATTGTATGGGTATGGGACCTTGTCCTGGGGTCTGGGGATATTCTCCTGAGTCATGGGACATGTCTGGTGTATGGGACATTGTCCTGGGTATGGGACATTGTCCTGGGTATGGGCCTTTGCCCTGGGTATGGGCCTTTGTCCTGGGTATGGTGAACATTGTCCTGGGGTATTAAACATTTCCTTGTTATGGGTCCCATTGTCCTGGCGTCTGGGAACATTGTCGTGGGATTGGACATGGTCTTGGGGAATAATGAAACATTGTCCTGTCTGATATTGGGACATTGTCCCCGGAGGTATGGGACATTGTCTTGGAGGTAGTGGACATTGTCCTGGGGTATGGGACCTTGTCCGTAAGTATGGGACATTGTCTGGATAATGGACATTGTCCTGGAGGTATTTGACATTGTCCCGGGGATAATGGACATTGTCCTGGAGGTATTTGACATTGTCCTGGAGGTATGGGTACTTGTTCCCTGGGGTATGGGACCTCTGTCCTGGTTTGGGACATTGTCCTGGGATATGTGACATTGTCCTAGGAGGTTTGGGACATTGTCCTGGAGGTATCCCCTCCAACATGCCGTGCATAGTGCCCATGTTGTTTTTTGGTGTGGGTAAGCTGGGCTATAGTGGGTTTTATTTGGGCTATTCCTATGGGGCCCATGTGGGTTTAATGGGTACCCATGATGTGTTTATTCCTCATGGGGCCCCATGTGGGTTTTGTATATGGGCATGGTGGAACATCGGGTATCATGTTGGGCTATTCCTGATGTGGCCCCCAGTAGGCAACCCATTACGGGTGTTTATTGGGCTTACTTGTGTGGTCCCATGTGGGATAAATCTGGGCTAACGCATCATTGGTTTTACGCCAGTTAATGTCAGTGGGCCACTTGGGTTTTCACCTGGGTTACCTGGTGCTTACTTGGGCATGGGAATACATGGCTTTCTAAATGGGCCAGTGTAGTTGTTCAAGTGGGTAACTGAATAGGCTTTAATTTACTTGGGCTTTAAGTGGGGTTTCCCAAATGGGGCCATTGTATGTTTTCAATGGGTCCATGATGAGTTCTTTAATGGGCTTTTAAGTGGGTTTCCTAAATGTAGCCATTGCAGGTTTTCAATTGGCCGGCTGAGTATATTTTACTCCTATGCAGGATTCATGGGCATTTCCATGGCCGCCCATTTTGAGCCCATTTGTGGTTAAATGTTTTATTTTCCATTCTTTTGATCAATAATTATCGACTTTATTAATAGGTCAACTAAACGTCACCCCTGTCGATATGAAGGCCATAACATACAATAGGTTTAATCATTTTAACTTTCAACAATCCTTTAAATAATCTAATTTGATGCCAATTTGTCAGTAAGTACAAGTGGTCGACTGAATAGAGCATCAGACTTAGATCATGAATCCCCGGTTCGAATCCAACCAAGGTAAGTAATACATCTGTGTAACCATGTTTTAGTATGAGATGTCAATGATGCCTAATTTTTGGAATTAAAACAATATCCAACCGTACTTAGAACTCTTTTTTTCTCTAATTAAAGCATATAATTAACCGTTAACATGCATATCGCTGCCACTTAAGACCCATTTGAATATCCCACACAAAAACAAGTGGGCCCCCATGTTGGGAAGCCATGAGGGGCCCAGGAGTTAGCCCACAAATGACCCACGTTGGGCCCATGTCACATTGTTGGAGGGGATGGGACATTGTCCTGGAGGTTTGGGACATTGTCCTTGGGTAATGAGACCAGACCCTGTTACATGAATTACTTTTTACATTGTTTTATAATGTTATTGCTGCTCAGAATAGGCTAACATTTTAGGTTAAGCATGTAAACCGGAACTGAAAAGTGTGCTTTCCGAAATGATTCGAGAACCATCACATAATCAGCGACCTATTTGGGGACCAGCGTCCCTATTCTTTAATACCAAAACTGTCATACTGTTCGGCTAGGAAGTCGAAAGAATACGACTTAACTAGGGGCCGACACGATCTGCTGGATTTGGGAATGTGGGATTTTTAAAAACGTAATTTAGGGAATTCTTGCGTGCATTTTCTTGGCAAAGTGACAAATTAACGTGGAATCTGAGCGCTCGCGTCTTCTCAGGTTCTACCTGCATCATATTAGCTCTAAATGCTTTCATTATATAAACTAGTCAATTTCCCCCAAGGTAGAGTCAAAAACCGCATGAACATCTGATTTTCCTACCTTTTTGTGAAAATTGAATTTGTCACCCACTGTGGTGTCTATGGAAATGGCAGTTTTGCTGACAATGGGAACTTTATACGTCATTGTTGACAGTAATCTAGGCATTTGTGGTTACCATTTTGGTATCAATGGAAAGAGGAGGACCATAGCTATCTATTCGTACAAAATATGGTCTGTGATGTTCCTGTTTTGTGTTAGGATGTTGTAACTCTCTTCCCGAAGGGGGGGGGGTGGTGACGCACCCCCCACCCCCCCTATCCATCACTTGGAGATCACCCTGTACCTTACCTAGATCCCCGGACCCGGGGATGTTTCGTTTTTGGATTAAAAGGACGAACATGTCAATTGACATTTACATTAAAAATTTGGGCACCAAAAATGGGTTTACAAGCGGGGAAAAGGTAGACGAGGGTTAATTCCAAAGGGGCCAGAACATGTCATGTCACCTTCACAAATAAGTGCACGAGAGTTTCATTTTTTTCAAAGTGACAAGCTGTGGAATCATTCCCACCGGATTTATTATATGAAGACATTTTTTTTTAAAATATAATCATTTAGTTCTAAATAACTCCATGATATAATGCGCTCACTGGCTGTTTCAATGCTACAAACTGAAATTATTTTCACGAATAATGTTCAAATCTATATCACACTCCATATCGAATGCCTGAGCGAAGGCGGACAAACCAAAACAATCTCTCTGGTCAATTGGACGGTCGTTTTCTTTCAAATAAATGTAGTATAATTGTAGTGTAAGAATGCCTGGAAATTTTACTATTACCAGGGGATCATATTAAATCCGGGGAGATAAGATTAAATCCGGGGAGTAATATTAAATCCGAGGTGTGATATATTAACCCTCGTCTTACCGTACCCCCACCCCCCCTACTGAACTTTGCTCGGGTGTGCTAAAATGCCAAAGCGTGCGTTTATAAAAAGATTCCGGGTAATCGTTTTCTCATCCTTTCCGGTAATTGTACTGAAAAAAAAATCGTGAAGGTTAGCACCTTCACCGGGCGTTAGGGTATGCCGTCAAAGTCGGAGAGGGTTACGAGGAGAGGGTACGAGGGGGGGGGGGGGGGTGGTGGCCACCCAAGAATATTTTATAGTACATTTTTGAAATTATTATGCATAGTATTGCTCTACAACTTTATTTCAGTAAAATAGTCAGTTGGCATCATTTAGAGCTGAATACCGAATTGAAAATCCGACATTACTAACGTTTTAGCGCACAAAATCGGATTTTCGCCTTTTGTTGTGGAAAATGCCAATTGGGCCGACTCGCGGACTTTATGACCGCAATTGTGAGCCATACCTAGGTAGTTGTTTTTTGGTATCAATGGACAAGAGGAGACCCCTAATACCTTGGTATCAAAATCATCAAAGCATCGGGTGCTTTAGGCCCTCACGTAATTCTCGGGGGGGGGGGGTAAACCCTTGGTAAACCGGTTACAAAAAAGCTGGTAAGACGAGGGTAAATAGGGAGGTAAATTAAAATTATAATTTTGTAATAAAAAAAAAAAAATAATATGTAATTACAGCCACCGTACTTGACACAATTTATCAAAAAATTATCCTTAACATTGTTTTTGGGTGGGGGGGGGGGGGGGAGGTTTTTTGTCTTTGGGGGGAAGGGTCACGGGCTGTGAGACGGGCTCTATTTACCAAGTATTTTGACAGTTCGGTAAAAATCAAAATGGCCAGTTGGTGTGTGAAAAGTTCGTGCAGATTAATTCTGACTAGAAGGAACTATTTGAATAGGTAACGGTTACTGTTGATGTAAGATAATATAGAGGGGTCCACACTAAAGACAATACACATTCAGTACTTCTGCTTGTGATTTGCATGTTTATATCAGGTTGATGATCTCATCATGAATGATGGTTTTGCAGATTGTTGGCAGCTTACATGTTTTGGTTTGCAACAGTTATTAATTGGCTTCTGATATTGGCTGTATGATATTCTACCATCCCAGAAAGTGATAGGAATGTAATGGGAATGTGTTCCATCTGGCCACCATCCCCTACGAATTATTGAAACCTTGAGGCTTGACAGAACTGGCCATATTTGATTATTAAAATTTATGCCTTTAGGGTCGTGTGGGCAATGGTCAAAGCCTCGCTCGGGCGTTGCTTCCACTTTAATACAAGGCGGGTAAAGCAGCCAGCCACACTCTCACTGTTTGCCAGAGAGATTATCGATCAAATGCAGTCCCTCATCGTTCGTTGTAAGCATGTATTTATATGGTGTGTTGTCATGTTTGGCGCTTCCCGTTGAGGTTGTGCTATGTTATACTCGTCGTCAAGTGACCGCAGTTCATTTGATTGCCAACCACGGTTGTGCATACCGCACATGTGCTACACTTCTAAATTTACAGCGCTCGAGAAAAGGTGAACCGAGAACACAGCTATGGTTTAGTATACGCAGAACTTTTGGCCTGTGTTATAATTACCTATTTCGGTCTTATATATTTTTGTTTGTAATTGTGTCTGACTCGTGTGCCACTTTTATAAAGTGTATGTCAAATAAATAAATAAAGAATTGGTCAGGGTTGTGCCTGAAAAATGACAGATCATTATTTGGTTGTTTGTTAAATGTAAAAACTAGAGAGGTAGGCCTAACAGCTCGAAAATATGAACATAAAAGTTGTAAAGAAACAAATGTAAGGGAAAGTTATAACAAAGACAAAGCATCACTAAAAGATTGAAGTGAAAGATCATGCTTTCGGTTTTTTGTTTTTAAAACGAATGTTCCAAAAACAAGTTGTTCCATTGTTTAGACTATCATGTTAGCCCGTTAATATAGGCCTATTACGACTAATTAGTTCCCGTTTGTTGTTTTTGTTGTTTGCTTGTTTTAATTTTTTATAATTTTAAGGATGTTGTAAAGAATTTTAATTGCCCCCTTGGATTTAGTAAGTGTACAGAACTTGAATCATTGATTAATCACGTATGTCAGTGGCCCCGTGTGCGTAACCCTGAATGTGCTGAGCTATGTTGTGTATACACGCGACCAGTCAAGGCAATTTCCTTGATAAACATATGTCAAGATACATAACGGTTCGTGATCAATAACGGCCTGCACATCAGGGCACCACTTAATCGTTTATCTTCTATAATCTCTCTGGCAAACAAGTGAGGTTGTGCTCCTTTCGCCTTGCTACTTTAATACCGGTAGAGGAAATTTCTGCCGTCTACAAAAATAAAACAAAATGAGACTTCCAGCGAAAGTTTCTAAATGTAATTGGCATACCAGATTGGCGTTAATGTGAGCGTGGACATGGATATCCTGCCGAGTTTCCGTAAGGAAGTTACCCCCCCTAACAGCAAACAGCAACAGAATAAACACTGCCTGGATAAGAGGCCCAGAGATTCGGCGGGGACATAGTACAACAGAGTCATACTGAAATTTCGGGCAGTTTCAGGACGAGTCCCATTATCAATTCTTTTGCATTTCACATTTACGGATCACCCTCATTTCTAGTATCACGCCATTACATAAGGTCAAATCGTGGGCGTGTAGCAAGAATCCCGACAAGAATTATCTCCAAATCAAACTTAATAGTTTATTATCGAAGAAAACATGAATTGCAGGAAGATAAAATAACAGTACAAGTAGGTGCTGAAAATAATGTGCGCCATTAGGGTTATTTTCTTAGTGTAATTGCCTTCCGACGCACACTGCGTTGGCAAGATACACTTTATACCGTGCCTGATTGCTACGGCTTTTCAATGCATTATTGGCCTTTACGACGTGCCGACGACCAATGTCAAAAACGACGTCAAGTTTCCGTACTAGGGAGACACCTTCACAATTGATATCTAATCTGCCTAAGAAATTTTGACAGCATTTAATGCTGCCAGGGCAAGAGCCATATGGTCCCCACTAGAGAGAAAAGTTCTACATCATTACCCTACGCGCCAGGGCTGACGCGCTGCGACGGCGGTCTGGAGTCCGGAACGGAGGGCCACAGTCACAGTCAGGCCCACGAGCACCGCCAGGGAACGACAACGTTGGTGTACCGGTCGGAAAATGCTTTTAGTTGCATCTGGGCCGTCAAAAAACTATTTTTGTCGCGCAAATGACTCTCATTGGCCTCATTGCATCTGGCCGTTACGGAAAATGACGCGAGTTTTCGTTGCACCGGGCCGTCTTGCCCGGAAAAATGATGCGAGTTTTTCGTTGCATCTGGGCCGTCTTCGGGAAATGACGATGTTTTTCGTTGCATTCTGGGCCGTTATTGACTCGAAATGATGCGATGCTTTTCACTGCATTTCGGACGGTCTCCCGCCCAAGAAGGCGCAATTTGCTTTTCATCAGTGCGGGTGAACTGTACAAATGCCAATAGCCAATTTCGATTTCGATGGACCGTGATAGCGCCACCATTTTCGATCAGCTATGGGGTTAATTATGCCTAAACGTATTCATAAGTAAACGGAGCATGGACGTAGCCTCATAGCGCCACGCACGAATATGACGTAGCGTATTAGCGCCACTCACGACTGGCGAACTATAAGCTCACACATTTCTATGCAGATCAGTGTGCGTACGCATCCATTACCATTATTATTCATTTATTTATTATTTACCTGTTTTTATTGATTTTCACGCGATGTTTTCGTTTTGCATCTGGGACTTCTTTACGGTAAATGGCGCGATGTTTTTCGTTGCATCGGGCCGTCTTCCGGGAAAACGACGCGATGTTTTTCGTGCATCTGGGCCGTTTACGGGAGGGAAAAGCGCGCGGATGGTTTTTTCGTTGCATCTGGGCCGGTATTGACTTTAAGCTACTATTCCTGTGCCGGGAAATATGGCCGAGATGCAATGAAACGCAAATTGGTGGCCTCGCGTGCATATGGCCGTTTTAAAAATAAAAATAGATGCCTTTCGTTGCATTTGGGCAGTCGGAAGGCAAAACGACCCGGTCCTGGTTAGGGTAATGTGGTATAAATAAATTTTGGGGCCCGCCTAGGAAAAGAAAAGTTGAGAAATTTATCATCGACATCAGAACGTTTAAAACTTAAAAATTAAGTCCCTTCTAGTATGGCGTGCCTAAAATAGTGCTCTCAGTGGAGTCATTTTACCGTATCATGCTGAGTGTACTTTTTACGTGTATTATCGCAGAAGACCAAAATGAAAAAAAAAATGGTGGCTGTGAGGCTGCCAGAGAACTAGTCCCGTCATACTACCCAAAAGTTCTGCAGTTGCCTTAATACCCTTATTACTGGCCAAAGCCAGTAAAACGAAGACTTAAATCATACTGGCATTCCCAATGCAGTTAAGATGCCATGCAGTTGCATGCAATGCCAACAGTGCGGTTGAAGAGGGGATGCAAAGAATTTCCTAGGCAACCGAAGTTGCACCTCATCTACATGCCATTGCGTGTCATTGTCTCTTATTTTGACCGCTTATTATTTACTTTTTCCTCTCTCCCCATATTCAATCTTTTTATTTTTTTTATTTTGCAGGAATTGCCCTTGACGTTAATATGTGTGGTATTTGTGATGCCAGCAGTAATGCAACAAAGTTAAATTAATTTGAACGATGAGGCAATCTGCAGTAGGGTACTGACAAAGTGTGAACCTAGGTTGACCTGCAGGAATTTGCTTAGGATGTCAGCGAAGTGATGGAACATAATTCACTGCACTCTAATGCAGTCAGTGGAAGGTAGACCTGGACCTTAAGTCTAGACTTATTATCCATGTGTACCTAATATTTACATGTATCTGTAAGATTGGCAATTTTGTATAACTCCTTAACGGACAGAAAATACAGCATATGGACTCTGGGACCATGGGAACTAAGCATTTGCTATAAAACACAAACCCAAGATCAGAATCAACAAAATTGGCAATAAGTGTTTTCAAGGATTCTAGTAATCCATGAATAAACCAGCAGGATGCTGGAAGCAGTAAATCAACCTTTATAATAAAGTGCATTTCGTGATTCCAGTATGATTTTGCAAGCTTCGAATTCCACTGAATCCATTCCCTATAATCCATTGTGGCCTATCTGGGAAAGAAATGGATTTGAAGGCGAAAATTTCAGGACGGACAATGAGAAAATATGTGGGCAAGATCTTAATATACATCCCCAGAGAGGTTTGTTTGCATAGCTCCCTGTAGATCCCCAGGGTCTACAAAATAGGGTTGCGGGCAATATGGCCTGATGCCGGGAAAACAAAATACCAATGTCAAGTGGAAAACTATGCATTGCCGACGTGCAGTCACACATATGCCCAATTACCAATATCACGGGATTAATGTTAACTAATGCACTCTGCAGTACTTACTATCAATGCAATACTTATTTTTGAAGGAAAAAATCAGACGAATTTTTTCGGCTCCTATCGCAGGAGCGGCCCGCGTGTTTACAAAATGTTGAGGGTGTTGGGAACAGACGCTCTAGTAATTATCGACTGTGACAGTATGCCGATCCCCGTTAGCATTTTTTGTGTTCATCACGCTCTGGTTGGGAGCTTAGGCTAATGAAATGAAATTGTTAGTTTCCCGTTGCCCGCCCGCTCCGATTTGACTGTGCTCGCTAGAAATTTATAGTTTAAAAAAAATTTCATTATTATTGCGTTTAGCTTCTTCATCCACAGCATTTGACCAAGAAACATTCCTAAAAAATCAAACACTCTGTGGCCAAGTTTTTGATCACATTTATCATTATTGAAACGAGAAAAAAATGGTAGTTCCAAGGTCACTTTTGCGTATTTTAAATTTCCAAAACTTGGTAAAAGGCTGGCAACCAGGGGGAAAATGCCCCACGTGCAAACTACCCAGAAACTAGAAAAAAACCCTTTCAATGAAGACATGGGTACTACAGATGTCCCAATAAAAAACTATACATCAAACTAAAAATTTAAAAAGCTAAAAAATTAAAAAAAAAAAAAATATTTGACTTTATTTGTTAGACAAGTCCTAGCTAAATCCTCGCTTTATTCCATCCATTTGGTGGACCTAAGTGGAGATATTGTTAGTTGAACACAAAGGATAAAATACCCATTGGGCCCAGTTTCACCTGACGGTTCAAGAAACTAAGGGATAGGGCATTGTAGGTCCATTGGGGGATTCAACCCTTTCAAACAAAAGAATATTGTACAGATCAGAGTGCATGTATCATCATGCATTGAAATAATCAATATATTATTTTTCATTGAAAGCACCAGAAAATTAATATGTTGTGGAATGAAATGAGGGACTCACTCTTAGGGGACAATAATCATGAAATTCATGGAAATTTGGGGAATTTGACGCTGAAACTAATGTAACAGCTTACAAATCTGTTGAGGGACACATGTGTGAACAACGCTCTAATATGTGGAGGTACAAATTTAACCCCTCCCCTTTCCCCACGCCTCCAAGATGCCAGGAGGAATATGAGAAGAAGGCCGTGTTCAAACAAAAGAGCAATAAAGGGAGAGGATGGTTGAGGTGTTAAAGTCTCAGTTCCTTTCAACAAGGGTGTTTTACGGTTTAAATTATGCTGAAACCTGGAGTAAAGCTGGTACAACAAGACGTGTTTGGAATTGAATTCCAATGCTACATGTATGGATTAGCAATTGCGAATTATAAAGGTATAAATTATGTTATATCACAAGAAGCAGCACATAGTTTATTTATTTTCATAAATAATGGTCTTGAAGGTGATTTTCAATGGGAAACTCTTTGTTATCAGGATAGCCGAACACTGGCCCAACAGTTTTTCCAACGTCTCAGATAATTCGCATAACTCCTGAACTAGACCCCCAAATTAAACCAACTAAAAAAATCTCATAAAAGCCTGGAATATTCCTAAAAAGAATCAGTAAAACTCCAGTTGAGACAACTTAAATTTTTGGCCAAAAAAATTAATCTTTGATTGTATATTTTTTTTGGGACAGTGTTTGTTATAGCTAATATTTTTAATACCTTTTGTGGTAAACTTTGCCGAACTTGGGTGGTAATTAAAATAATGCGACTTTATTAAAAGTAGGGAGAAAAGGTGACATTGAACTACCATTTTACTCTGTTTCAAATGATAAATGTGATCAAAAACTTGGTCACAGAGTGTTATTGTTTTGGAAATGTTTTCTTGGTCAATGCTGTGGATGAAGAGATAAAACCAATAAATAATGAAATTTTTGTATTAGTTGAAAATTTCTAGCGGCAAGCAAAATCGGAGACCGCGGGGTCGGCGGCGAGGGAAAACTAACAAATTTATTCATAAGCATAAAGATCCAACCAGAGCGTGATTGAACAAACATGAAAAAAGGCTAAGGGGATCAGGCAGACTGTCACAGTCGATACGTAACTAGAGCGTCTGTTTCCCAACACCGGTCAACATTTTGTAAACACGCGGGCTGCTCCTGCGATAGGAGCCGAAGAAAAAAATCGCTGATTTTCCTTCAAAAATAAGTAATTGCATTGATAGTAAGACTTCAGAGGGCATTAGATAACATTAATCCCTGTGATATTGGTATTTAAATTGGGAGTGTGTGACTGAACGTCTGGCATGAATAGTTGACAACTTGGAAATGTGTATTTTTGTTTTCCCGGCATGCAGGCCATATTGCCCGCAACCCTATTTTGTAGACCCGGGGATTAAGGGAAGCTATTGCAAACAAACCTCGCTGGGTGTATATTAAATTCTTGCCCCACAATTTTTCTCATTGTCGTCCTGAAATTTCAGACCTCAAATCCATTGGTCTTTCCCAAGATAGGCAACACAATGGATTATAGGGAATATTTCAGTGAATTCGAAGCTTGCAAAATCATACTGGAATCACGAAATGCACTTATTATAAAGGTTTATTTACTGATTTCCAGCCATTCTGCTGTTTTATTCATTGGGATTTACTAGATATCCGTGAGAAAACCACTTATTGCAAAATTTTAGTTGATTCTGATCTTGAGGTTTTGTGTTATGAGCAAATGCTTATTTCCCATGGTCCCAGAGGTCCCTATGCTGTAATTTCTGTCCGTTAAGTAGGTATACAAATTGCAAATCTCTTCCAGATACATGTAATATTAGGTACACATGGATACAAACGTCTGACTTAAGGTCCATTCATACTTCCACTGACTGCATTGAGTGCAAGTGATTTATGTTCCCTCACTTCAGCTGCAGCTCCTAATCCATTACTGCAGTCAACCTAGGTCCACCGTGCATAAACCCTACTGCAGATGCATCCCTCATTTCAATTATTTTAACGTTTTTGCAGTACTGCTGCATCACAAATACCAGCCTCAAATATTAACTCCAAGGGCAATTCCCCGCAAAATAAAAGATTGAATAATGGGGAGAGAGGCAGAAAGTAAATAATAGCGTTCAAAATAGAGAGACAATTACACCGCAATGGGCATGTAATGAGGTGCACCTCGGTTGCTAGTCATTCCTTTGCATAGCTCTTCCCAGCAATGTCTTGCATTGCAATGCACTGCATGATGCATCTTACTGCATTGAATGCAGTATGATTTAGTCTTCGTTGTACTGCTTTTCAGTACATAAGGTATGTACGCAATGCAGTAACGATTTTGGTAGTATGAAGGGACTAGTTCTGCAAGCCTCAACCGCCACATTGTTTTTTTTTCATATTGTGGTCTTTCTCCTGGCGATAATACACGTAAAGGTACACTCAGCATGATACGGTAAAATGACTCACGAGAGCACTTAGGTTAGGCACGCATAACTAGAAGGGACCCTTAATTTTTAAGTTTTAAACTTTCTGATGTCGATGATAAATCTCAACTTCTTTCTCTTTGCCTAGCGGCCCCAAATTTATTACCAATTAATGATGTGAACTCTTGAAGTGGGGAACACATATGGAACTTTGCCCTGCCTCATTTAAATGCTGTCAAAATTACTTACAGATAGATACATTGTGACAGGTGTCTCCCTAGAACAGGGAAACTTTCACCGTCGTTTTTTGACATTGTGGTCGCACTACGTAAAAGCCAATAATGCATTGAAAAGCCATAGGCAATCAAGCACGGTATAAAGTGTATAAATTGATTCAACGCCTTTCCGGAGACATCGTAAATGGTCCAAATTGAAAATCGGTCACATGATATTTTTTCAAAAATAGCCGTTGCCAATTGAATACATTATCATGATTTTTAACTAAATTTAGTGATTGTTTACATGGTGAATGTTTAGTCATCAAGCAGGTAACTATTTTTTTTCCTATCTACCAAAGGCTATTAGAAATTAAGCTAAATAATATATATGGTCAGGCCCATATGCGGTGGGGGGGGGGGGGATCTGGCCATTCTTCCAAATTACCACTAAAGGGGCAAAGGGTTAGGGTGAACTGGTTTAATTGTGCTGTATCTTTGGAAATTTATAATTCGATATGCAAACAAAACGAAAACCCATCATGGCATGCAATCTTTTTTTGCAAATTTTGCATGATAATGTGGGTTAAGTATGCAAATAGCTAATTAAAGGGGGCATTTCCTTGAAATCTTTCAAAAGTCAACTCCTATCTGGAGTTCCATAAGAGGGCGTATGTTAGAACTTATGTGGGGAGTGGGGGGTTTTCGGCGCCCTGATTACATTTGGGCATCGATATGCAAATATATGTTAATGAGCTAAAAATATGCATAATTGCTGTCTTGTTAAAACGGTACATTACAGGATATGCAACATTCCTTCCCTACTCATCAGCATTGATTTCGCATCTTCGCATCTATAGGCCTGATGTAATCTCAAGTAGGCTAGGCGGTGGACTGGGATCAGAAGTGAGTCATGTGACGCGGATCAAAGGTCAAAGGCGTTACGTTAAAATCGCTATAACTTGTTTTTGTGGTAGGAATGAATGAATCTTATGGGTGTGGTCAACATTCAGTGCCGAAAAATTGAAGGTCAGTTCAAGGTCATGTGGGGTCAATGACGGTCAACATCCACATTGTGTGGGTAGGATGATGAAATATGGTGGATGTGGTCAACATTCATTGCATAAAAATTTTAAGGCTCGTTTCAAAAGGTCTGCGGGTTCATCCTGTCAATCATTGTATGGCCATGGTTTTTTCAAAGTCTGATTTTTGTTTGTCTTTAATATAGGTTGCTTTTTCAGTCTTAATACACTTGCATATTATGTGGATACATGAACTGTAAAAAAATGCCACAAATCTTATTTTTGGTATTTTTTTTCTATTTTATGATTATCAACTGATAGTGCCATCCAATACTGATACTGCTGCCATAAGTATACTCTCCTGCCGAATTGTCAAGTTTATTTTTTCCAGTGCGACGAGCGTGACGTGCGTCACACGGAAGTAAATGCCGGATTGGCTGTGTCGAATAGGTCGGCCCTCCTCATTGGTTAATCGCGCATGAAACTACCCATAGACTCCGCACCTTTTATGCGATTATTACGACGCGCGAGTTGCCCACCTCTGCAACAATTCTGACAGCAACTGTAAGTATGTTTACTAGTGTTGTGGTCCCAAATCACCGAAGTGCAATACTTAATTAATAATTCAGAGTTTTGTCACTTGTATAAAAAGGCAACTATGCCCCATAAAAAACAAGAATAATTTTAAAGTTTTGGACAATAATGAATTTCCCACATAATGATAATGAAATTGTCCCTAGTTCCTCGTCGCCCACACAAGGGACGGGAAAACGAACAATTTCATTTCAGGAGCCTAACATGGTTTTGAATATTGCAGATCTACAAGCAGGGACAGCATGATGAAACGGTCACCAATCAACTCCCTGTGCTAAGACAATGACATCAAAGGTTAAGCATGCGATTTCTCTAGCTCAGAAGTGGTTTAAATATGTGTTCAGGAGATGCAGTTAATTTTTATTCAGTAACGAGTTTTAGTAATCGAGTGTTACGTTTAAGACTTCAAAGAATTTAGATGTGTTACTCTAATTGTTCAAATTTGTTTGAAAAAAAAATGCATTTCCAATGGCAGCGCTTAGGGTATCACCACATAGTACCTCTATTTTAAATTTTAACTCTGCGCAGTAACAACAATACGATTCGCACTTGCACAAACATTCAAATGCAAATTTTGCCACTGTAATCCCGGATAGTAAACGAAAGCAGTAGCGACCCCATTGATCAACGTGAGACTTTAGCGTGTTGTCATAAGTATTTACTTCTTTTTGCCTTTTACACGAACAATTCTACATAGTTTCTATTCACAGGGAATGACTGAAAAAGAGTATTGCTGCGCTCGAGACCGTTTAGGAAAACTTGAAAGATTTGCTAAGAGGGAATTTTGAAAGAGCACATAAGTTGGTCCATTTTGTTCCCGTCAGAAAAACGGCTTCGTAGAGGATACTGGATCAGCCACTAGCTTCCCTGTACATTTCACCATAGCGTTTAATTCTTTGGATGGTGGTCATTGGAGCGTGAAAATGACTAGTAGATGCCCAATATGACCCTTTCCATCTAGCTGACATCATTAGTGACCCCATTGACACCGGATTAGTTTATCCCTGTATCTGATAATAGGAGTGGCTATAACTGGGTTTTTTGTTTTATTTTTGCAACAGTTTTTTTGCATTCCATGACGCTATATCACAACAGAAATGACAAAATTTTTTGCCGGGGGTCTAAGAGAAAAAGTGGCCGCCGTTTGCCCCTGCAACATCACATTGTCGGCCATAACTTGTCATTTGTGGGTCTCTTTGTGTGGGTTTTGGTGTCTAACCCCATATTTTGGGGGTCAAAGATTCCATTTATGCAGTTAAAATTACGTAAAAGTTGCAGTTATTGAATTAAGGCACAGTATTGATCAATTTTGCAATATATAATGGGGGGGGCGAGCTGTATTCAACGATTACCAAGAGGACGCAGTTAATTCTCCCAAGAAAAAGGCAGTCCTTAAAAATATCTTATTTCAAGGATGTAAAGGATGTGTGAAGAGGATAATTAGTAGGGAACATGTATGATTTTGATAGAAGGCCTTAATTTGCATATTTTCACATTTCCCCGAAATGTAAACAGGCTGCAACCCAAAAGAATGACTCACACGCATGTATGCAAAAACACTAGGAATAGAATAACCATTTCAATGAAAATGTCTATGTACTTCCTCGGGGTACTTCTCTGGTACTACATGAGATTGATTTTAACACCTTTGTAGTGGTCTATTCTGTAATAAATATAATGCGACTTTTTTTAAAGCGGGAGAAATGTGATGGTAGAAACTATCCTTTTCCCACGTTAACAAGTGAGAAGTTTGAAGGGGATTCAAACCTGGACACAGAGTGATTGATGCTTAGGAAATGTTCTTGGTCAAAATCCTGAGGATGAGGACACTCTTGATTGGAAATTTTAATTGAAAAAAAAATTGGTAACTTAAAAAATTCTGGGACCAGCAGTCCCATGGATTTTGTAGGCTTGCACGGAACGATACACATACAATACACAATTATCCATAATGACCACAAGAAAAGGAAGAAATGTACAGCATTGTTCCATCACTGCCCTGGCTAGACAATTTATTTTAAGGTTGACAAATAAGCACAGTAAATAACTGGCCCCAACCTAACCAGTGAAATGACCTTTGACCTTCACATCTGTACCCCAACATAGGTTATAGATCACTAACTTGGCTGCCACAATGAAAAAAAAATCTTGGATGGGTTACTTCTTTTATGGCATCTGAAAAAACTAATTTAAAATGCTTCTTAAAAATAAAACAAGAAAAAAACTACTTCAAAGACTCACAAATGCCAATAGCATATAGAACTACAGCAACAGCTCTTTTCAGAGGCCACCCGGATGGTTTCCAAATTCATAGTTTATTCAACACTAATACACTATTAATTTTAACTACCTTTTCTAATCATCCTCTATTTTGCAATTATACACTCAAAAAGAGGACTTCTTACAAAAAAATAAACACCGACCTCGGTCAGCCATTTTTTCACCTCTCAACCCACAAGCTATATACGTGGTTCTAATTATTTCTTCACACATCATTAATATTCCTTGAAAAAGATTATTTTTTTAAGGAATGACTTTTTCTGGGAGAATTTAAACTGTGTCTTTAGGTAATCGTGAATTACAGACTCACACCAGGGGGCGGCTCCAGGTGGGGGTGTGGCAATGGGGGCAGCCGTCCCCTGAGAGTTTTAAA
This sequence comes from Ophioderma brevispina, assembly GCA_023653785.1. NCBI lineage: Eukaryota > Metazoa > Echinodermata > Ophiuroidea > Amphilepidida > Ophiodermatidae > Ophioderma > Ophioderma brevispina. The sequence goes on along the minus strand of JAMKCH010042746.1, from coordinate 92,301 downwards.
AATTTAGGAAACAGGGGGGTTTAAGCTATATAAATCTGTAAAAAAGGTTTTTTTTTTAACTATATCTTGGCCACCACCCTGCCACCCCTATTATCCAGAGTCTCACCCATTCAAAGTGATGCAGTGTCTGCCGGACTCTACAAGGGTCAACAAATTTTCGAAGAAAAAAGATATGATTTGAGAACCCTTATGGTGCTTGTTGGGGATTGAGTGTCAATCAGGGACGCACTGGTATTGCATGTAAGAAGGAAAGACTGGAAACATTGAAGGGTTGCCCACGAAGGCAGAGAGGGAAGTGCCAAACCTAACCAACCACTTGCTTTTATTTGGGAAGAGTTAGGCACCCAACGATGTTACATATTTGGGTTCTAATTGATTATATGACAATGGGATGAACTTTCCGGAGTGACCCACCTGATGCGTGCTGTTCCGGAGATGGAATCTTGCAGTGGCAAGTGACCACACGGGACTGATGACGTTGAGGACACTATAGAGCAACACATTGTGCCAGGGGCGTGTAAGGAACCTGGAACTTCTGTAGTAGAAAGAAAGACACATTTGCTTAAACAATGCCCACGAAGAAATTTGCTAATTAAGGTAAAATAAGCAGAAATTGTTTTAATATTTTAATTTTTTAAAACAGGCGATTTTCACTCTAGACCGAATGGGACTTTAGCTATTTTTAGAGGCATATAACAGATGCTTGACCCCAAAAACATGGGGTGAGTACACAAACAAGAAAAAAACACTACAAAATGACCCAAAGTTGATGGCTGAAAATGTGATTTGGGGGGAGAAAACGGCGGCCATTTTGGATTTTGGCACGGCGAACTTTTTTCTTAGACCCCAGGCGAAAAATTTGTCATTTCATGTGAGATGACCTGATGACGGCGGCATTTTGGATTTTGGCACGGCGCACTTTTTTCTTAGGACCCCAGGCGGAAAAATTTTGTCATTTCATGTTGAGAGTAGAGTAAAGGATTACAAAAAACACTGTTGCAAAAATAAAATGACAAAAAAATTATTTTTACCCCTTTATCAGATGAGGGACCTATGACGTCACTTGTTGATATTCAGGACGCCATTGTTATTTTCTGGCAGGCAAAAATATTACAGTAGTTTCTGTGACACAGACCACATTACATTGTTATAATTACCTTGCAGATCTTTCCTGAGTAAATTGTCACAAAATGCAGCTGGTAGGATTAGCTTATGGTTGATAAGAAAGTTAGTATTTTTAATTCGAAACAAACGTTACAGCAAAAAAAGGGAATTTAACCCATGGCCAAAGTATAGGGGCTTTTGCTGCCAGTTTCTCTTCTTCCACCAACCAGGCGTGGGCGCCAAAACATAAACAAATGTCACATATCTATACCAACTCCTAATTATAAACTGAATGAACCATTGCAATCAGCAACATGGTTGGAATGATAGTAGGGGGTGAAAAAGGCTAGAACTGAAATATTTGAAAGTTGCTGGTTATTGAAATGAATATTTATAATTAGCCAATCAGGAATTTTTAAAGGTGCAACGACTAACGAGAGATTTTGGGGCACCCACATATTGTGTCATATGTAGTGATTTCATATAGATAAGACCCCAATAGATTTCTTACCTTGTCTTTGGTTACAGAAATGCCTTGAAAGTGAAAACAAAATGCGACTTTCATTTGCTAAATTTCAATATAAAACATAGGCTGAATTTTGTATTTGCTCCTATATGAAAGTAAAAATTGCACAATTTTTGTACCAAAGAAATATATTTCAGCGTAATCCTTTCACCTGGAGCCATTTCTAATAGAAAGCTTTACATTAGTGCAAAAATTAGATTTTTCACATTTTTTTAGGGACACCTGTTATGTGAAATCTCTTGTTGCACCTTTAAAGGCAGGTAGTGGTGGGGGTTAATTTTAATGTTTTTTTTTTTTTTTGTTTGTTTAGTTTATACATTTTTTTTATTTAGAAGAAGTAACTTGAAAACCATTTTATTTTAATATTTGCAGAAGATTCAGGGCAGTAATAACATATTCCGGGCCAGGGACAGGAGAATTGTGCACCATACACTATCATAGTAGTGCAGCAAGTGATGGGGAACTTACGTGTGCTCAGTGTGATTCAACAGGTAATGTGCCGACAAAATTGTCAGAATCCTAAATATAGGCCTACATGTACACTCATCGAATGTGTGTCTTCAGACTTTTGCCTCAGTACACAAGGCTCGGGCACACAAGGACAGGCATAGGACGGACGACCGCCAGCAGTTTGTTGAGTATTAATTTTAATGGTTACTTTCCATTTGACCAAGTAGACTATTGAATCAAAGAATTGTAATTACTGGACAATACGTTATATAACAAGATTTAGACCACTGAATTGAGAGATGATCACTCTGCTTGTTGTTTTTGCTGCTTGTTTATGTTAGGTATCATGATATTTACAATGCACAAAACCACTTTTTCCTTGATTTTTATGAAATATAGCAAATGTAGTTCAGTTGACAATTTGGACTTAGTAGTCACAACTAAAATTGATTTAGGTTAAGTTTTACTCATACTATTTTGAGGTAATTACAGCATGTAAACAACCAACTTATGAGCCATGTGGACATGTGTGTTGTGCTTTTCAATACCCTGTCTTCCATGGGTGACAGTAGGAACCCGTGGATTCGATCTATGTAGCCTACATGTACGTCAGAATAATGTTCCAATGCTGGCAGTTCCGTTTAAGCCATACAGGTTATTCTTATGATTACTTCTTTCTGTCTCTCTGTTATCCTGTATGTCTCTTTGTTATCCTGTATGTCTCTTTATCTCTCTCCCTGTTTATTGTTGTGTCCACCTGTCTTTAAAGAGACATGAAGACATTTCCAGAAAAATGTGCTCCCAATTTTGTTATTATTGAAATGGGTTTTTGCACATTTAGAATGCTTACCACTGCATGAAGTCACCTTAAGTGAAAATTTAAGCCCAAAACACTGTCTTTACAGCAGAAAAAACGATTGATTTAGTATTTCTGTCATGCACAACAGAAAATCTGAAGCATACGTCTCTTTAGGGCTGATTATTAGGACAGCAGCTGGCAAGTTCAAAACATAGTTTTGGTTTTCTTCTTATTTATTCAATAAACCTTTAATTTCATGTTCAGATGGGTGTTCTACAACTAATCAAGTGCAAATTTAGAGTAATTTTCATCTTCAGATCGTCGTGTGAGTGGAACCAAGTTGTAACTTACATCAGGGCTAGAATTTCGGCGAGAATCCGAGAATCGATTCTCGCAAGATTCTCGTAAACTGATTTGTGTGAATCAATGTTGATTCTCGTAAACTTCAGAACTTAACACAGTAGTGAATTAGATGATTCCCGCAAAATTTGTTTTGGGGAATCAAGACTGATTCTTGCACACAGCGATGACATTCTACACCTGTGACATTTTGAGTAAAATTGAGTTTTTGCTTGATTTTTTAAGGTATAAACGCACACTTCAAGCTATATTGCCAGCCTCAAATCAAAGTTAAACATTTTTATGAAAGAAAGAAAACATTCAAAACAATAAAAAACAAAAGAAATTTGAACAGAAAAAATGGCCTTTTCTGCAAAATGACAAAAATGCAGATACAACTTTGTTGCACTTACATGAGAGGTAATCAATCACCTTGTGTAGTAAGTTGGTATCGTTGTCCACTCTCCATCCAATTTCAACTGTGAACTATAAAGAATTCATGTGTAAATCCTTTCCAATAGATCTACAGGTCAAAGGTCTTTGAGCTGTGGTTTATAGGATTATCCGCAATCTATATGATTGTTTAATGTGCTTCACATTGAGAGGTATCTGTTTTGCTGAAAATTATGTTATAATTTTGGAAAAATGGATTTTCACAAAAAAATGATTTTTGCTGAAATTCACCCAATATGCCACAATATTTTCAAAATTACACATATTTTGCAAGATTAAGCTCATTGATTGATCATTTGTGAGTACTTTTTTAGTGAAAATAACAAATAAAAAGCACTTTGAAATTTTGACCCGCAAGGGTACAAAGTTACACCACTGATTGTGAAAATGACTGTATGCAAATTAGTAATTTGTATTTTAAATAATTTACAGAATCAGTTCTACAGAAGTTTGAATGGATAAAACACAAAGCATCTACAGGTCAAAGGTCTCTGAGCTATGGTTTTGTAGGATTATCCACAATCTATATGTATGATTATTTATTGTGCTTCACATTGAGAGGTATGCAAATTGGTAATTTGTATTTTAAATAATTGACAGAATCAGTACTGCAGAGGTTTGACTGGATAAAACACAAAGCACCCGTGTTTGGTGTATCAGGAGAGAAGGTAAAGTCCTACCAGGCCTGTGATGAATCCTTTGAGAACTGAAGGTAAGAGATTAGGATGTATGTCAAGGACCTTGATGCGAGTCTTGTGGCACTCAAATGGAAGTGAGTATATGCTATGCTGATTTGTAGTTCCAATTTTACTACCATGTCAAGCTTGCTGCAGGTTCCAGGGAACTTACCTTTCTTTATCCATTCTTGCTCATTGATGAAATCAACTCAAGTCCAAAGCCATGCTCCAGGCAAGAAACTTGTGCAATATCAGTTTTCTGAAAACGCCTGCCACTTTTTATCTCCATATCTGTTGGAGTCACAAGCATAGGTCATCACACTAAAAAACAAATGGTTATTTTCCTTTCATCAACACAACTAATTTCAATCGGCTGCTATGAAAAAGTGTAAAATAGTGTATATTTTTGTTGGATTTTTGCATTGTTTACCAACACTTTTAATTAATAATAGGAGTTATCTGATGGGATATGTCGTCTAACTGCTGTGGTGTCAGTTGGAATCATCGTCCCGCCTCTTAAGCATAAGTTTGTGGTTCGAGCCCCACTGTCGCCAATGTGCTGTGAACTTGGGCAAGGCACTTAACCTTGCGTTGGGGCCGTCTTTCCACCCAGGAGTATCGTATGTGGGGGGGGGGTACTTTTTGCCACACATGCCCATTTTCAAACATTGACCAAAATGCTAATTGTTTTTTCTGGTTGAACACTTTTTATTGTCAGTCAGAAAACAGCTGTAGTAAGAAGTCTTCAGTAGTCTAAAGCAGCTAATTAAACCAGAAATTATAGTAATAATAGCCAAACCATATTTACTGTAATTTTATTATTGTAATTACAGATCCAAGCCAGGGCAGCATCAAGCAGAGTTGCATTCTGGCATCTCTTTACCTGGAACAAGCCCTAAAGTCAGAATTGGTAACTGATGGATTTCACTTCAGCTACTTAGAATTTCATGCATGTGAGCATAAACCGACATGGTGGTCTTGGAAATGTGTAGAGATTTTAAAAAGCTCAATGTTGGTTTAGCCCGGTAGGTGGATACTATTTATGAGACGTGCCAAGCATCACAGGCCGACCAAGACGTCGCCCTCTGAAGGTCCACGTCCTACTCGACTGCACATGAGGCTCTCGCGGCAAACATAACTCTCGCACAATGTTGCTTCCGTGCTTCAGAAATTCCCAGAGATGGCCTCGGTGTCTCTGTATCACACCAGACTTCGCGGAGGCCTCAAAGCTGATACCAGAGAGAATATAATGAGTCATAGGATTAATCGTCATATTAAGGCTGTTATATTTGATGATACTGTTATAATGAGTGGGTAAGTTATATTACTGTCAATAATAGGGCTATGACCTTTAAACTTTGATTTAACATTGCTTGCAGTGGAGGATGTTTAAAGGGAGGCATTTTGTGATTTACTCCTCATCCCCGATTACCTCAAAGAATTCTAGATATCACCTGAACCATTGGCCAAGTATAGTTGACATTGTGTGCATAATCGTCCTGCAATTCAATCACTCTAGAAGAATTTGTTTATTTTGTATTTTCTGTCTGTACAAAATTACAACACAGTGGCCTATTGTGGAGCGCGATACAACTTAATTTCGCCTTAAACACAAAATGCACAACATCATAATCAACCTGAAATTTGGGACAGTACCTTTTCTTGAGGATATCTAGTGAATATAACCATGTGGTAGGATCACGAAATTCACCTTTAAAGAGACATGATGGGGAAAAGATTTCCAAAAGAAGCGCCCCCCAATCTTTTCTCGAACCTAGGTTTTACCCTATTTGGAATGCTACCAATATATTAGAGCACACCTAGTTGAATAGCCAAATATAAAAACAAAAAAAAAATCAAAATACGCCGTCTTTATGTAATATCTAATGCTTTAGTAGGTTTCTGTCGTGCACGACCGAAAGGTCAAGCATGGTTTTCATGGGGAACGATTATGATCAGCCGGCAAGTTCAAAACAAGGTTTGCAGGTTTTCCTTTTGCCTGGTTTTGTCCAATAAACCTGCCAACATTCTCGGTAGGTGTTCTACACCTATCCAGTGAAATTTGAGAGAAACTCATATCTAAACAAAATCTCCTCTTGACTTTAAACAACTTTATGTGGCACCATGACAGTAACTCTAGCATTTTTCTGTTGCCATTTAAAAAAAAAAACAATTGTGTGTGTGTTGATGTGTGTGCTGTAAGGATATAATATATAGGCCCTATATGTGTGTAATGTTTTTGGTTAACCTTTTCCTAGGAGTCGCCTTAATTGGGAAATTGAAGACTTTTGGTCATAGTTTTGCCACATTTGAAGCTTCAATGTGGTTAATGAGTTGAAAGGTCACCTACTGAGATCAAAGGACTTTTGAGGTCAAATACAAAATCAGGTGACACTTGTGGTTCAAGACTGCTCATATTTAAACTCTCGCAAACCAAAGACAATGTAATGGGTAAGTGTTCACAGGAAGTCTGAATTTTCGGGCTGTCACCTAATCTCTTAAATCAATACGGCAAAGTGATAATGTTGTATGTTTTAGGCATTAATGTATCATGATTTTCTTGTATTCCATCAAACAAGGTAATGAGGCAGGGGTATGGTGATATTTTTTTTAGACTCTGGTGCCATGGACAAATAATAACCAATTGGATAACATATTCTTTGACCCCTGTGAAAAGAAGAGATAGTCGGCGGTTAGAGCCATATTCTGGGCTCTATAGATTACAATGGAATAAAGCGTGAAACTTAATGTTTCCGTGAAAAGAGTCAGTTGAATTGAAGTGCCATAATCTTCCCCATTGTTGGTTGACTATGAGTCCGGAGGACGCAATATCTCCTGCCGGCACGCACTCAAGGGGGAAGGGGGGGGGGGGGGGTGTCAAAAGCCCAGGGGTCCAGAGCCAAACATAGTCATCATCACAGTGAATTTTCAAATTGCTTGTATGAGTGAATAATGTCATGGTTTGAGTAGAGTAATAATTGACGTTCATGGATCAAAAACAAACTTTTTTCGGTAAAAAAAAATCGTCGTTCGCGCGATATAAAACAATTAAGATGAAAAAGGCGCCCTCTCGATGTGGTTGGACGGAATTGAAAAAAGTGAATAATTAATAATAATAAGAGGTAACACAAAATTGTTTTTGATATTTAAGAGGACACTTAGTAAGATAATTTTGATACCAAAAATATGTGACCTTGTGTTTCTAGAAATTAAAAATACGAAAAATAATAAAATAATTCCGTTCCGCACCCATTTTTTGCGGGTTTTTTTTAAGTTTCAGCTGAACACAAAAAAATTAAATTTCATCAAAACATGGTCATACCATCAAATATTAGGGCAACTAATATTTCTACCCCAAGAAATCACATTCTATAATACATTTATCTTGATTTTCTGATGATTTTTTATTGTTTTTGAGTCCTCTATTTTGGTGGGACGGAAGTAATTGTGGCGGTACGGAATAACCCATGGAGGGCCTGAATCTTGCAGTTATCAGGATTATAATTTTTTAATTTTCAAACTATCTCAGATTTTTAAGTGAAAGAAACTGTAAATCCACTCTGCCCGAAAACATTTAAAAATCCTACATCACCTGATTGAAAAACTTTTAAACATTCTGAGCACTCAATCGTAGGTGATGATGTAGACCCACAATTGTGATCAAGATGCAGGAACATCAGGACGTCTTTCAGGTCCTGCAGAAAATTGACTGGGTACAGGGGATTGGGTCCATGTCTTTTATGACATAAGTGTTTCCATGGGTGGTGTTGATCGATGATTGGTACCATAACCAATGTTAAGTCCAAGGCCAAGTCTGGGGGGGGGTTACTGGAAGTGGCCCGAGAACCAGACGAATGCCAAGTATTACCCTCCGTATGTTCTTTGAAAGATCCATCTCCCATTCCGTTTGGACAAGAGGTCAATGGTTACTTCATGTATGTTACCTTCAGGAGCGATGTGGGACATAATAAGGCGAATCCACTTTAAATTACATGTAACAACGATTAAAGGATTCATGCCTAAAAAAAATTAAAAGTGTTTGTCATTATATTGGTGATTTGAAACTGTGTTTCAGCAGTGTTAAAGTGAACTTGATCATAAATAACTGCTGTATTTAGGCCTTGATTAAAGATAATTAATTGCATCAGACTATAAAACACTACCTTTGTAATATTGCGAGTTAGCATTCAAATTGGTCATATTATCAGTCTAACACAACTGCTTAAGGGTGGGTTTGGATAGAGGCAGTGGCGTACCAGGCTGCCCGCCCTGAGGGGGCAAATTTCCCAGTTTTTGGTAAATTTTCCCTCTTAGGGGGGTCAAAGGCCAATTTTTCCCAGTCAGGAGCTAAAAAATGGGCTGATTTGGCATGGGATTTGGCATATTTTTCCTGCCCAAAGTCGTCAGGGGGGGGTCAACTGATAGAGGCTTATTGGTTTGGTATAATGCTTGTGTGTGAGCATATACACCGGCATATATAAATACCATAAATACTAGAGTAGATATTAGATGACCACCTAAAACTACCATTTCAACCATTCTACTTTGTAGTTTTTGTCAAAATTACAGAAATTTTCAAAATTCAAATATATTTGGTAACCATGGTAACAGATGCTTTGTTTTAAGTAATAATACCTTGTACCTTGGGTGAAATACATTATTAATAAACCTTAATGTAGTAATCTTTCACTTAAATTACTTTGAAGACAATTTGTCCAAGTTTGGTACACTTATCAATTACCAATAGTATGCGGACAAAATTCGTCGCACATTCACGTCCACCACATCGACCAATTTCTTTAAAAACACATGCTATGTGAAATTATGGGGAGTCTCTTTTTTCATTCTTTGCTGTTAAATATTAGGAAGTTGGACTATACTATCTGTTAAAAATTATAATTCATATCGGTAACTTTTGATAAAAATTCACAAACATTCGTGTACAAATTATGTGCAAGCTATCGATCCGTCCCACCACATCATTAAATTTGACGTTGCCATTGGAAACACCTCTCAACCTTTGCTTCTTTTTGGTGTTTGTATATGTAGTGTATAACTTTAATGATTCTCAAGACCTTAATTAGGATCCATTAAAACAACAACAAGGGAGATGCAATGAAAAAGTTCTATCAAATTCCGTCCCACCACAAAACGGTGTATTTTTGGCTCTGACCCCCAGTGTAAAATTAATTAGAAATTGTTAAAAGCACATTGATTGTTCTGTTCTAGTCGGGTTGTGACAATTAGCGACCCTCTTCATCGACTTGTACGGAATAAACTGCAATTAATTTGCAGTTTATTCCGTTTTACAAGGGTCTGGTGAATTCATCAGGGTCACTAGTGAACCCAGTTGCTAAGGTCACAACCCGTTCGAGTCTCCATTCATAAAATGGTACATGTACAGGTGCATTTTCTTGCCAAATGGATAAAAATGTCATCTCAATTCCTTTTCCAGAATATATCAGTGACCAATGGATGTTTGTAGGACTCCAGCAAACAAAGAAGTAAACAATGTCAACAAATTGGTTACTGTGTAGAGGAGAAAAAAAAAATCATAATGTACATGGGAGTGTTGCCATGTGCTAGCACCAGGGTTAATGCAATATAAATTGTGGCCCATTATACCGATTATCAATAGATATAATGAGGTGTGCTGCAATCCAAGAACCATCACATTCCTAGGATTTTTTCTAGCGTTTGGGTAATCCTTCCTAAAGATGACACACTGTCATGATCTCCTGAAAGTGCCATACAGATTGAGGTTCAAGTGTCATGCTGCAGTTTCTTGGGGTCAATGACACTTTGTAGTTGCCAACACTTTTGGTAAAATTGCTATCATTGCGAATGTCTGTCATGCTCAAATTTAGGATATAGTATATGGCAGTTGTGAACGGAGTGGCGTAGCAAGCTTTTTGTTCAGGGGGGGCGGCCGGGCAAAGGGGGGGCCCCATATATTGTCAGGGGGGCATCATATATTAAAAATTTGTGTATAGTATATGGCCTATGTAACATAGGTGAATAAATCACTAATTTTCAGGGGCAAGATTCCCCACAGGGGGGCAGCATTGCCCCCCCCCCCCCCCCCACCCCCCCCCCCCCCCCCCGCCCCCCCTCTGGATACGCCACCTGTGTGAAAGGTATACAAGTTGAGGTTAAAGGTCACAGAGAACTTTCTAAGGTTGGATAACTTCATGTGTTTGGTTTGTACACTTGTGCTGTTCTATTACTTTGTTAAATTACTTTGTTTGCTAGGATTTCATTCATTATGGTCCCATCTATGGAGGGGTTAAAGGTACCATATAATGGGCAGTATGCTATGACCTTTAAATAAAACTGTTAAAATGATCCTGGAAGGTTACCATAATTACTGTCTTGCAGAGCCAACTTGAGCAGAGAGTTACTTCACCAATCGCCAGGACCGGTATATTATGATCAAGAATGCCCTCAAATGGCAGACTTCTTTCACAAGTGGTACCACATGAGCACATTCTCCTTTCAGCTGCAACCCATGTGATAGCTTGGTGCTTCCATCCGGAGTTTGATTATCCATCCATTTGAAGGTAATCCTCGTTGGAATGTTTGTGTTTGGTCATTTGGGATTAGTGAACTTGAGTGTGGTCACATGACTAGTATTAGTAGTACAACCACGAGTTTTAGATCCGGAGGGCGCTCTCCCATTAAAATGTGAACCTCTATGACACTGCAACAATCGGTGATTTACACATTCAAAACGTGTGAAAAGTTTTATTATGAAATCAGGCTGAAAAATTTGACTTAAATAGTCGCTTTTTGGTTGTAAAACTGTAGGGCTTTTTAATGTCATAAAAAATGCCCTCCACGGAAACCTACATATAAGAAAGTTTGTTGAACCCTGTGTACATGTATATTCCAGAGGAGAGTGTTTCATCAAACTGTTGAATCTGCTTGCCACTGCGAAAATGGTAAGTGTTACACAGCTCTAATAATCTTCAGGGAAATGAGGAAGCAAACAATTTGATGATGCACACCTGTTAAAATTTTAAAAACTTTGATATGATGTGTACCTTTTAGGAAGGGGAAAGCGCCTATCCCGCAGTCCAATGTGAAGCTAAAACGTGAAAGACGAGAAAACAAAACAGTCTTGGTGCGATGGTTTGTGAGTGGACGGTTGCATAGAATGATTTCCTTGCAGGCCAAAACATAGGTATTGCCACAACAATGAAGGTGATTAAACAAAAGGTTATCAATTCAAGTTATGGTCAAAAATATGATTTTTGCGCCAAGTTATCGGCCGGCCAATTTGGGATTTTCCTGGGGCACACTGGTTTTCGCCCTTTATAATTGTTTCTTTGAAAATTGGAAAAAGCATCAGATTCATCATTCTGGCTTGTGTTCGAAGTGATCTGAAATTATGACCCAAATACAAATGAGACCCCTCTATATAGGCTGAGAAAAATAACTTTAATGGGTAGGTGAAGCTGGAAATAAATGCAACTAGAGAATTTCTTTCCCACAATGATCCGTTTGATAGTCCCAGGAATGCCATACTAAAAGTCCAGGCAAAAATCCAAGTGGTGGCGGAATATGGCTAAAGTGCATAAATCCAAAATGGCCGCCAATCGAGATTTTACCAGAATTTTGTTGTATTACGTATCTAAAAAAGATTTGGCACCATAAAATGCCTAAACATTGTATATTATGAAATAAATTATATGTATGTTTATACAGCCACCATTCATGCTTGCATTGAAGGTACTAATTTGCATAAATCCAAAATGGCCGCCCAATTCAAGACTGTTTTACACTGATTGTCTTATATTGATATTTTGCACCTAAATCAAAATGCCTAAATTGAGACATTTATGACTTTCTTATATTTTGTCTTAAAGAGGGCACTCATACATGCTTGGTAGAATTATAGACCTAATTTTCATACATCTAAATGCCCTGCCATTCTAAATTTGAGCAAATGTGACACTTTGGATCACATCTATTATTGCACTTGACCTAAAACACATTAGATTTTTTGCCTTCACTCACTATCACTGGTTTTTATTCCGACAGCAATCCCCCCTCCTTCTACATTAACAAACCCCACACAAACCCACCATCCACCCACCCAACCACCCATCAGCCCTCTCCCCCTCACCCACACACCACAATATATATCATCGGACATGCAAACTGTTAATCTCTAATTGAATATACTTACGACCGTCATGATAAACATTTGTCAGAAATAGCACTGACCTAGTGAAAATGTTATCTCTGGTCTTTTGGGCATCAATACAAAGCAAGTTGTTCTCCGCCACATCCCTCTCAAGCACATTCCATGTCAAATAATTGGTTGGGACAAATATAGACAATCCAGGTTTTTTCGATCAAAAATTTGGATTCTCATTAAACATGTTTGATTCTCACTGAACACTTGGTATAAGGGAAATCGTTTAAGAAAGATATCGAATCGATAGACCAGGTTTTTCAATTGAAAAACTTGGAATTTCGATGAAAAACCTGTTTATCTTTGATAGAACCTAGTGTCCCATTGGAAATAATAGGTTTTAATTAAAAAAACGGATTCACTCCAAGAGACCACCACCTTTTTTCACAAGCGAAAAATCATGATTCTCTGCGCTACAGAACACCAGCTTTCATCGAGAATTTGGTTTATCAATAAAGAATCATCTTGATTGTCTGAAGGTTCTCCTAAGGTTGGCAGGAGGGTAAGCAAGACCAGAATTAAAGATATTTTACAGGCTTGTCCATAAGGCAACTGCTAATAAGTCTCATTACCTCATTCAGAATGAACATATCTTGTGTAATGTACACGTGACTCCATACTGGGTGCGATTTTTCAGAGTTTTCATTATGCCAAGGCACTTGTGCACGTGGAAGTGTCAAAAATGCGATCCATTCTGACGCCTAGGTACTTTGGTGTTGGATCGTGTGACAGTTTTTTTCTCCATCTAAAGTGATGTTAATTTCTCTTTTAGCACAGTGGTTTGCAAAGTGGAAAACAGAGCCGGCAGTCTTGGTTGGTAAGAGTTTCTAGTTGCCATCATTGGAGAATGACTCACAGTGATTGAGTGATATGGTCTTTCTGCAAACTGCTTCTAAAGCCTCAAGGAATCGGCAGCTATTCCAATGTACCATATCGTATGCGTAGAATACTGCGAAAAACTCCCTTTCGCACTCTGCACATAACTATTGAAGAGACTGGGTGCCAAGACAGAACCTTGTGGGACACGATTCCGAAGTTTTTGGGCTTTCTAACTACTGCATTGCCGATTTGATGTGCTCCCCACCCAAGACCAAAGATCCGCGATGAGCAATAATGAACTTGAACTTGACATCACGGGAAGATTTGAGTAGCTTAAGATAGAGAAACTCGATGCCAGGCTGTATCATAGGCATCTTGTTGATCTATAAACTACACCAAACTTTTGCTTCTTCTGGAAAGCTGTTTCGATATCATTGACATTTCTTGCTATCTGATTAAAACAGTTTTCTTATTTTCCCTCTTCGAAAGCCAATTTGGGTGAGGGGTAGCTCATACAATTTGAGATAGCATCGAGATTGGTTTTCCTAACTATTGGGTTCGTTTGCTGGTTTCTGGGGCTTCATGATTGCAATGGACATATGACGTCATCCATCTAGATGGAGTGCTGATGATCCCATACAATATCCAGAGAAAGAGTTTGGACCCATCCTCACAGCTTCCAGTGCCATATTCTTCACTTCCTTTATGGATGTTGTCCTTGCCAGGAGCTTGTTCGGCACATTCTTGAGAACTTTGCTCCCTTGGGAACTCTGCATTTAGACACGCTACATGTGTCCAAGCTGTATGAAACCATTATCATTTAAGAAACATTTTATTCTGGAAAGTCCATCATTGTGGTTGAGTTACTCTAGGACCTTCTATTACATGAGGCAACTGTCCCCAGCGGGTGGTTCACCTTGCAACCCGGAGATTACAGTTCAGGGCTTTGACCAATTGAAATCACACAGACCATGGTTTTTGCCACTTTCCATTGTTGACGCGTACTGAGGCAATGCAATTTGCAGAGACAGGACCTGCTTAACTGGACAGCTATCGACGGTGAGCTTGTTGACGGTGTGTCCAAGGCCCTGCAGCTGGAGGGGTAAAAGTTGATCTTGGAATCTCCTCCTCCTACTCTGGTACGTCTCTTTCGGTCAAAGCACATCCAGTCGCTAGTTGCCTTTTTTCTATTCTCTTATATCTGCAGTCGGTATTAAACACAACGGCAATTTATAAAACTCGGACTCGGCAAACATTCCTTGTCTCAACCAGTGGGTGTAGGATTCTGCCTCTTGGAATGGGAATGCTGCTTGTGACGCAAGCTCGAACAGAAGTCAGAATATGCATTGTTGATGTTATAAGTCAAACTGGAAAAGAAGTCCGGTTTTCTGGCAGCTGGATTAACAGTTCAACTAATTAGTTGTTTGAACTTGCCACTTAGGCCAGTTGGTTTCTCTGAAGTTCGATCTCTTTTTTGTAGAGGCTAAGTTAGATTGTGATCTTGAGTCAATAACCAGATAGGGCATTGGCCTGATCTGGGGGTAAAATCTAGAAGGAGTCTTTTCTGGAGCAGCGGGATCGGATGTCCCGGGTTACTGTTGGCAAGGTCAGGAGAAATTAAACCCCAAATGATGCTTGGCTCGAAGTAGGCACAACCTTTCTATCAAACAGTATTGGAGGTTTTAGAATAGTCGTCAGAATAGTTCATTCTCATACCTTCATTTCTGAGGAGAGTTTTGCTCTGGAGCTCCTAAGCTCTCCTGCATAACTTTCAGGAGCTCAAAAAATTGACTTTTGTTTTTGCGGTGGATGTGGAAGTAGTTACTACACGGCGTAGTCCGAGTCCAGACTGCGAAAAGATTATGCTAAATTGGTCTGTGTGAGACTACGTTCTTCGTCTCCCCATAGAGATGTGTGTGAAAAATAATCTCAAATTTTTTTGCATCCGTGCTCCGCTAAATGTTGTTCTCTTTCTCAGGAAAATCTGCAGGAATCTGAACCACACACTAAAACAACGTGGTTATTTTCCGTGGGAAGTAGTAACTATATGCGCACTACTCCGAAATAGTGGTAAAAGTTTGGTAACCAACGAAACGGTCATTTTGACGCTTTCGTGTCAAAATTTGGCCCTATTTTGGAGTAGTGTGCATAGTTGACTATTCCAGTGAAAATGACTACGTTGTTTTTAGTGTGTACCAGAACCTATTGAGAAAACGAAATCATTTCTATCGTAGTTTTTTTGAGACGTCAATTTCTATGGGCTCTGGCGAGCATGCCCAAACATTACTTTTTGTCACCATGCAGCTAATTTAATATGCCAACTCTCGTACTTTCCTCACCGCCATATTTGGTTTTATACAAGTAAGGAATAACATGTGAAATATAATACACTTTTAAATTAAATTTTAACAATGATGACTGCATGACAATAATAGGAGAAAGAGATAACAGCAAAAAATCCAATGAAACTCTGAAAACTGTTGGCCCTTGGATTTATGCAATTAGTTATCCTTCCCGCCAAGCAGGTTAGTATTTTCTATATAACGTATGAAACCATAATACTTATTTAATGTAAAACTATTTGTTTTATGGGCTTCAATAGCTATTTAGATCTGCTATGACCAACATTAATGTAAAAAAACCAGGAATTGCGGCCATTTTGGATTTATGCAAAATAGGCGTACTTCCACAAATGGATTTTTTTGGGGACTTTAGTATGTCATTCTGGGGACCTTCTAGAATGCATTGTGGTGGAAAAAATCTATTGCAATTTTTTCCAGGTCATCTCATATATTTCCAGACTAATAGCCCACCTTCTAGTAATTATTTTCATACTTTAATTAAACCATAGGGAACACAAACATTTGTAAACCATAACCATTATTATGTGTAGTGTAACACAACATTTGAAAAAAAAAAATGTTAGTTTTCCCCAAGTGTTTTGGTTGGAATGTACACAATAGAGATTTCTAAACGAAAACAAAGAGATTAAATAGGTAGACTTGAAAGATTTTATCCTTTTCACTAAAAAATTTCTTACTTACCACATTCACATATGTGGGTGTATTTTGTACATTTGTATATAAAATACTGATTGTATTTTTGACATTCAAGGTGATGTGAAAGAATTCAAGAATAGAGCAGACTATGGTTGAGGAAGTCATAGTCCCAAACATGGAATGCTAACAGCAGTTCAATGTTACAACCATCGGTATACAGTTCAATCTCAAGATGCACGGTATTGAGGGTGATATCACAAACACAGGTTAAAGGCTGAAGAACCGAATAATTCTCCCCAGATCTTTCAAGAGAATATAGTGGCTAATAGAAGCAAAAGAACAGAACTAAAGCCGCTGATAATTTTTACGTCAAGATGGCGCTGGCAAAATGAGTCCAACATGTCGCATGCTACCTCCATAACCTACGGATACATGTGCCACGTGCAACCACATGACAACCACAGTAGTACCTCCAAATGTAATGCTGAGCGTGATGCAAAGTACTGGCCAGCAAAGTGGACTTCAAATGTGACACAATGTTAGCAGTTCCAAAGGCAGAGTGGATGATGGGAAGGCGGGGGATGACCTCTGACTGCCAGTTGACACCATGGAGTTTCCAATTGGTGCAAATGGGACCCATAGGCATTCTGTTGAAGAAGCGGTTACTAGTCAGATTGAAAAAATTGCTATCATTGGAATGTCTGCTCAGCTAAAATTTAGGATTATTAGATATGGCAGTTGTGAAAGCAGTGGCGTAGCCAGCCTTTTTTCAGGGGGGGCAAAGGGGGGGCAATATATTTTCAGGGGGCCAAGCAATATTAAAATTGTGTATAGTATATGGCCTAGTAAATCACTAATTTTCAAGGGGGGCAAGATTCCCCACAGGGGGCAGATTGGCCCCCCCCCCCCTTAAAAAACCAACCCCCACACCCCCCCCCCCCCCCCCCCCCCCCCCCCCACCCCCCCCCCCCGCACCCCCCTGGCTACGACATTGTGAAGTATACAAGTGAGGTTTTTAAAGGTCACAGAGAACTTTCTAAGGTGGGATAAACTTCTGTGTTGGTGTACACTTTTGACTGTATACTTTGTAAAAGTACTTTGTTTGCTATGGATTGCATAATTATGTCATAGGGAGGGTAAAGGTGTAAAGGTTACATATTAATGGCAGTTATGCTATGACAATTTAAATTAAAACTGTTTAAAATGATCCTTGAGGTGTACCTAATGACTGTCTTGCAGAGCCAAACTTGAGCGAGAAGTTCTCACCAATCGCAGGACGGTATATTATGATCAAAGCCTGCCCTCAACGGGCAGACTCTTTCACAGTTGGTCACCACAGTAGCACAATTCTCCTTTAAGTGACCAACCCGATGATAGTTGGTTGCTCCATCGCGAGTTGTATCCATCCATTGAAGGTAATCCTAGTTGCGAATGTTTGGTTGGTCCATGTGGGGATTAGTGACCTTGAGTGTGTCACATGACTAGTATTAGTCGTAAAACCAAAGTTTTAACCGGAGCGGCGCCTCTCCATAAAAATGGCATCCTATTGAAAATGGTGATTTTACATTCAAACGTTGAAAGTGTATTATGAAACTCACCGGGCTGAAACTGTGACTTAAATAGTGCTTTTGCGGTGTTAAAACGGTAGGCTTTTTAATGTCAGAAAATGCCCCTCCATTGAAACATACACTATACGAAAGTTTGTTGACCCCTGTACAGTGTATATTCCAATGAGATGTGTGTTCATCAAATGTTGAATTGCTGCCACGGGAAAATGGTTAAGTGGTACACAGCTCTTAATCTTCAGGAAATGAGAATCAACAATGCTGATGATGGAACACCGTTAAATTCAAAATTTAAAACTTTTGTAATATGATGCGTACCTTTTAGGAAAGCGCCATCGCAGTCCAATTTTTAAGCTAAAGTTGCCAATCCGAGAAAAACTAAAGTCTGGTGAATGGAAGTTGCAGAATGCATTCCTTGCAGGCCAAACATAGGTATTGCCACAACAATGAAGGTGATGAAACAAAAGCTTATCAAGTTATGGTCAAAATATGATTTTTGGCGAAATGGCCGGCAATTTGGGATTTTTCCGGGGGCACACTGGTTTTCGCACTTTAGAACTAAATTGTTTTCTTTGAACTTTTTTGAAAATTGGAAAAAAGCATCAATTCATCATTCTAGCTGTGTTCGAAGTGATCTGAAATTATGACCCAAATACAAGGTATGGACCCCTCTATATGGGCTGAGCAAAATAACTTTAAAATGGTTAGGTGAATGAATGAAGCTGGAAAAATTGCAATAGAATTTCTTTCACACACGATTATATATAGTCCCCAGAATGCCATTACTAAAAGTCCAGAAAAATCCAAGTGGTTGAAAAATAGGCAATTTGCTATAAATCCAAATAGGGCCGCCAATCCGAAGATTTTTACAAGAAAGAATTTTGTGGTATTGTATTACTTATCTAAAATAATATTTGCACCTTACCTAAAATGCTACATTGTTAATTTATGAATAAATTAGATTGTATGTCTTTACCAGACACCATTACTGCTTGGCAGAAAGTTGTTACTTAATTTGCATTTAAATCCAAAAATGGCCGCCAATTCTAAGACTTTTACACTGATGTTGTGATGTGTTATATGGATTATTTTGGCACTAAAAATGCCTCTAAATGATTACATTTATGACTTTATTATATTGGTCTAAAGAGGAACCAATACATGTTGTAGGAAGTATAGACTAATTGCATAAATCTAAAATGCCGCAATTCTATATTTGGAGCAAAATGTGAAACTGTGAATCAATCTAGTTATTGCACTTGACCTACACACATTAGATTGGCTTTCACTATCACTATAATGGTTATTTAATTCCTACAGATCCCCACGTCCGTCTTACACCCCCACACACACCCACATGGCCAACACACACCCCACAAACACATCTCCCTCCCCCTCCCACACACACACACACTATATATCATCGGACATGCAAAGCTAATCTCTAATTGACTAGACTTACGACCGTCATGATAAAATTTGTCAAGAAATAGCATGGACTATGTTGAAATGTTATCCTGTCCTTTTGGGCATCAATTACCAATCAAAGTTGTTCTCCCAAATCCTCTAAGCACATGTCATTGTCAAATAATTGGTGGTGGGAAGAAAAAATATAGACAATCAAGGTTTTCGATCAAAAATTTGGATTCTTGATTAAACTGTTTGATTCTCACTGAAAATTGGTATTAGCGTTTAATAAAGATTCATCGATTAAACCGGTTTTCCAATGAAATAATCTTGGAATTCGATGAAAAAAACCTGTATTATCTTTGATTATACCTAGGTCCATTGGATAAAGAAGGTTTATAAAAAAACGAGATCCACGCCAAGAGAAGAATCCACCTTTTTTCAATCGAAAAATCGGATTCTCGGCGATACACCAATGCTTTCATCGAGAGAATCAGTATCGATAAAGAAATCATTCTTGATTGTCTAAGTTCCTCCTAAGGTGGGCAGAGTAGCAAGACAGAATTAGAGATATTAAGCTTTGCCAAGAAGAAATGCTAATAAGTCTCATTACCTCATTCAGAATGACAGATCTTGTGCGAAGGTACCTGTGACGCCATAATGTGCGATTTTTAGGAGTTCAGTATGTCAAGGCAACAGTTTATGCACGTGAAGTGTCAAAAATGCGATCAATTTGACGCATAGGTCTTGGTGTTGGATCGTGTGACAGCTTTTATCCTATATAAAGTGACCAGATTGGAATTTCTCTTTAGCACAGTGGTTGCAAAGTGGAAAACAGAGCCGGCAGTCTTGGGTTTAGAGTTTCTAGTGCCCATCAGTGGAAGAATTGACTCCCAGGGATGAGTGATATGGTCTTTCTGCCAAAAACTGCTTCTAAAGCCTCAAAGGAATCGGCAGCTATTCCAAGTACCTTATCGTATGCGTGGAATACTGCGAAGTAGAAGAAGAAACTCCCTCGGCACTCTGAGACATAAATATTGAAGAAACTGGGTGCCAAGACAGAACCTTGTGGGACACCATTCTGAAGTTTGGGCTTTCTACTGCATTGCCGATTTGAGGTCCCCCACCCAAAGACAAAAGTCCGCGATGAGCATAAGAAATTGACAAATATTGACATCAGGAAGATTTTGAGTAGCTTAAGATAGAGAAACTCGATGCCAGGCTGTATCATAGGCCGCTGTTAGATCATAAAAAAGCTACACCACAACTTATGCTTCTTCGGGAAGGCTGTTTCGATTCATTGACAAGTCTTGCTATTTGATCAGTGTTATTTACCTCTTCGAAAGCCAATTGGGTGAGGGGTAGATGATTCTGTGAGATAGCCGCGAGATGGGTTTCGAATATTGGTTCGTTTGCTGGTTGGGTTTCTTGGGCTTCAGGCTTGCAATGACCTTTGAAGTATTCAAATCTAGAGGGAAGTGCTTATGATCCCATACAAGTCGAGAGAAAGATTGGAGCCATCGCCACAGCTTCAGGTGCCTATTCTTCAATTCTTTATGGATGGTGTCATTGCCAGGAGCTTTCCCATTCTGAGAATTTGCTTCCCTTTGGAAACTCTGCATTATAGACAGGCTACATGAATGCCCAAGTGGTATGACCAGTTCATTTAAGAAATTTTAGTCTGGAAAGTCCATCATTGTGATTGAGTATCTAGTAGAGAACTTCTATTAAAGGGAGCAATGTCCCGCGGGTGTTTCAAACTTGCAACCTGAGATTACAAGTTCAGGGCTTTGACCATGAATCACACAGACCAGTGGTTTTTGCCACTTTCCATGTGACAAGTATAGGCAATGCCAATTGCAGAGAGGACAGGACAATGCTTAACTGGACAGCTAGACCGGGAGATTGTTGACGGTGTTCCCGGCCTTTTGCAGCTTGAGTGGGTAAAGTTATATTGCGAAATCTCCTCTCATAATCTGGTAGTCTCTTGTGGCAAAGCAAATCCAGTAGCTAATTGCCCTTTTCTATTCTCTCAGTATTGCAATCGGTATTACACGTCAATTTATAAATCGGCACCAACATTCATTGTCTTCAAAGTGGGTTGTGTAGGGTTCTGCATTTGGAATGGCTGCGGTTGGTGAAGCAAGCATAGAAACAGAAAGTCAGAATATGGCATTGTGATGTTAGAAGAACTGAAGAAGTCGTTCTGGCAGCTTGGAGGACCGTTAACTAAGTAGTTGTTGAACTTGTCACTTGGGCCAGTTTGGCTTCCTGAAGTTCGATCGCTTTTTGTAGAGGCAACTGGAGATGTGATCTTATGTCAATAAACCCAAATGGGCAAGTTGGACCTGATATGGGAAATCTAGGGAGGACCCTTCTGGAGCAGCGGGATCTGGATTTTCCAGGGTGACTGTGGCAGGTCAGGAGAAGAAGTAAACGCCCCACTGAGTGCCATTGGCTCGAAAGTAGGCACAACCTTACTATCAAAACAGCCGTTGGAGGTGTTAGAATAGTCGTCAGAATAGTCATCTCAGACCTTCATTTAATTTTGAGGAGAGTTTTGCCTCTGGAGCTCCTACGCGCTCCGGCATAACTTGCAGGTGCTCAAAAATTGAAGCTTTTGGTTTTTTTTACGGGATGTGCGAAAGTGTTACCCCCGGCGTAGTCTGAGTCACAGAATGAGAAAGATTAAGGATTATCTAAATTCGGTACTGTGTGAGAAACTAACGTATTAGTCGCACCATAGAGAATGTGTGTGAAAATAATCTCAACTTTTTTCGCCATCAGTGTCCAGAAATGTTGTTCTTTTTGCAGGATCTGCGGATTTACCTACCACTAAAACAACGTGGTCATTTTCAGTGGTAAGTAGTTCAAATATATGCGCAATAATCGAAATAGTGCGTAAAAGTTTGACCACGAAAAGGGTCAATTTTGACCGCTTTCGTGGTCAAAAGTTGGGGCACTATTTTGGAGTAGTGTGCCAAGTTGACTACTTACCAGGGAAAATGACTACGTTGTTTTTAGGGGTACAGAACCTATGGAGAGGAAGAAAATGAATATTTCTACGGTAGTTTTTATTACACCCAATCTCTATGGGCTCTGCGAGCATGCACCACCAAATTAATTTTTGTACAAGGCTAGCTAAATTTTTAAATATGCACGCTCGTACTTTCCGCCCCGCCAATTGGGTTTGATACAAGTAAGGAATAACATTGTGAAATATAATACACTTATAAAGGTAAAATTTAACAATTATGTACTGCAGAGCAATATAGGGAGAAGAATACAGCAAAAAATCATGAAACCCTGAAAACGTGCCATTTTTGAATTTATGCAAATTAGTATCCTTACGCAATCAGGTTACGTATTTCTATAACGTATGAAGCATATACTTATTTAATTTAAAACTATTTGGTATGGGCTTCAACAGCTTATTTAGATCTTGCTATACACAAAATGAAGTAAAAACATAGGAATTGGCGGCCATTGTGGATGTTGCAAATTAGGCGTTAGTCACCATGGGATTTGTTTGGACTTTTAGTATGTCATTCTGGGAACCTTATAGAAAGGGCAATTGTGGTTTGAAAAAAATTCTATTGCAATTTTTTCCAGGTCATATATATATGTCCCAGCCTAATAGCCAACCTCTATTGTAATAATTTTAATATACTTTAATTAAACCATAGGTGTAACACAACCTTGTAAACCATACCATTATTTATGTCGTAAGTGTAACACAAACATTGAAAAAAATGTTAGTTGTCCCCAAGTGTTGTGGTTGAGATGGTATTCAAATGAGTTTCTAAACGAAAACAAAGAGTTACATAGGTAGCATTGACATATTTTTAGTCTTATTCACTAAATTTATTACTTACCAATACATATGTGGGTGTTTGTATACATTTGTATATAAACATAATGAGTATTTTTGACATTCACAGGTGATGTGAAAGAAGTCAAGAATAAAGCAAAACTTGGTTGAGGAAGTAGGAAGAAGTCATAGATCCCAAACATTGAATGCTAACGCCGCAATGTTACAACCATCGGTTATCCAGTTCAATCTCAAAGAATGCACGGTTATCTGCAGGTGATATCACGAACAGGTTAAAGGCTGAAGTGAAGAACCGAATCATTCCTCCCGATCTTTCAAGAGATATTAGTGGATTATAGAAGCAAAGAAGAATCAAGAACTCTTGATTTATTTGTACCGTTGATTGATACTTTACGTCCGGATGGCGCTGGCAAGTGAGTCCAAATGTCAGCATTGCTACCTCCATACCTACGGATACAGGTGCCACGTTGCAACATTACTGACAACCACAGTAGTACACTCCAAATTGTAATGCTGAAGGCGTGATGCCAAAAGTATGGCACAGACAAAGTTGACTTCAAATGTGACACAATGTAGCTAGTTCCAAAGGCAGAGTGGATGATGGGAAGGCGGGTGGGTATGACTCTGACCTGCCCGTTGACACATGGATTTTAGCATTGGTAGATGCAAATGGGACCCATAGGCATTACTGTTGACGAAGAGGTATAGTCAGATTTTGAAAAAAAAAGTGGATTCAGGCATGGAATGCTTTCTTGCATCAGGGGGGTACTTCAAACTTGACTCGGAATGTATAGTATATGGAGATGTGCCAAGTCAAAGGACAAGTCGACATCTGATGGCATCTCCTCAGGTATGATATACTTCTTTCAAACATGCCCTTTTCTCTTTCCCCAATACTTCCCTCATATGTTTCTAATTCCTGAGGCCTCTTCCATATTGAAGTATCTTTGGTGGATAAGCTTTACAAGTTAAGGACATGTACACCTGCCAACGCACACACGTTTCATTTTGTATGACCTATATTCTGAGGACCCTTCAAAGGACAGCGTCTTCGGCACGTAATCAATCAATCAATCAATCAATATTATTTTGTTATCACAAAATACAGCCAAAATAAGTTTTAAATAATTCTAAAGAAATGTGTTCAATGAGAAGATAATTGTGATATTTATTGGTATATACATGATGATTATTCAATATGAATGGAATACAATACTTAAGATAGTTGATACGGTATGTAGAAAATATATAATGTCATACTATATATAATTGTGTCATAAAATGTCATCACGGCTGTACCAGTGGTGAAACGAGGGCAAGTAAACGCAGGGGCAGTGGGGGGATGCAATGACTCTTTAAGATACGTATGTGAAACTAAGCAACAAAAACAAGCAATAATAACACAACGCACATACACGAACAACAGCCAGTACGAACAGGACCGACTATTAGGATAAAGGAAAGAAGTTGCAACAGAGTAGAAAAGAACAGGAAAAGAAAGAAAGGAAAGGAAAACAAAAGAATTAAAAAAAAAAAAAAAAAAAAAAAAAAAAATGAGAAGATATTTTTTCATGTTTGTTTGAGGAGATGCGTGAGAGGGAGGTGTTAGGTGGCGGGATGGCAAGTTAGACCAAGACAAGGTGACCTGGATTTTAAGTGTATTAGTTGCCAGGACAGGTTGAACATTTTATATGGCGAATATCAGGCATGCCTGGTTTGATAATGGTGTGTGGAGTGGAATGAAAGTAAGAAATTTCATCATAAGATCATTTGGAAGTAATTTATAATTTATGGTTTAATTGGTACATAAAAGTAGCAAGTTGGAGCCTATAAATCTAAAATATCTTGACTTTCAAGTTTTAAAGAATGAAAAAGGGATCTGTATGGGCCAACCACAGGGAGTTGGTGCACGTTATGATGGCTCGTTTTTGGAGAGAGTAGGAAAAGGAATCTACACTGTTGTTAGCGTCAGCCCAAGCAATAGCACCATATGAAATGCACGGTAATATAAGACAATTACAAAGGGTGAAACAGAGCTTTTTGGGGAGCTTATGGTCTAACTTTATCGAATAATTCCATGCTATTTGGAGATACAATTTTGGAAAGTGATTTGGTTATGAGAATTCATGACAGGTTATGGTCAATAAGAATGATAAGGAATTTAGTAGTTTGAACTTGGTGGATAGCGGTGTTGCTAATTTTATGTCAACTTTAATGTCCGCGTTTATTACTGTGTTTATTTTTAAACATATATAGTTAGTTTTTTTTTTTAACTTCAGTGATAATTGTTTAGTTTAACCAGTTAGCAAAGTTTAAGTTCATTATTTATTATTTTTCAAGTACATTAGGATCAGGGTGGGAAAAAAGTATAGTTTTTGATCATCGCGACAAAATAAAATGAGGTATATTAGAACACAGTGGGAGGTCGGTTTTTATATATAAAGAACTAAAAGTGGCCCCTAAAATGAGCCTTGAGGGAATCTCCAAGGATGGAAGAGGTTTACAGAAAAGGTAACCATTAATCAAACACATTTGCTTTCTATTAGTTAGGTAATTCCTGATCCAATCATTAGCAACGCCCATGACACCATATTTATTTAGCTTTTATAGAGGAGGATTGTCATGATTTATGGGTCAAAGCCTGCGGAGATCTAAGAATTATATCCATGTGTGGAGTTTTTTATCCAAATTTTCACCATTTTACAAAACAAGTTCAATTATAGCCATGTATGTAGATCGTTTGGGCCTCCTAAATCCAAACTGACGAGGGGGTAAGTATGTTATGTTTAGAAATTAAAATTAAAAATACGAATGTAAAAACAATTTTCAAGGAGTTAGATATTGACGGTTAGTATTGATATAGGGCCTATTAATTGGAAAAAATCATGTTTGTCGCCTGCTCTTTGAAGATAGGTTACAGTCGCCGCTTAGTAAGCTGGGAACTGTCCCAGATACAAGGGGGAGAAGGATTGAAAATGTGGGAAAAAGAGCACCAGCAATGGATTGAGATTATTTGTTTCAGAAGAGTATTGCTAATATCTCATCTGATGCACTAGGTCTTGCTTGTTTTTTAATTCAGATGTCAATTTTAGAAGTTTCCTCCGGAGAGGTTGGGTATAGGAAAAAAAAAAAAAAAAAACAGGATATCGAGTGGTTTTGTGGAGTTGAAGGGGTTTTGATCAGCATTTGGTTCAGGGATCTTATTGCAAGAGCGATTCCGATGTGTTAGCAAAAAAGTTAGTGAACAGTTTCGGCAATTGATGCATTATCGGTAATCCTCTCACGGGGATATTAATGAAAGGAAAAAATCGGATGGAAAGTTGTTTTCTCTTTCAGCCAATAAATGTTTTAAAGTTTTCCATAATTCTATGGTATTCGCTTTATTATTTTCAATTTACTGTTATATATGATTTTTACTCAGAAGCAATAAGTAGTATTTAGTTGATTGCGCGTATTATGGGATTTAGTGTATTTAATTATTTTCCCTCATTGGTTGGCAATGTATGTTTATATAATTATCTTAGTTGAAGAGTGATTAAAATAGTCTTAGTGACCCATGTTTTTTAGGGGAGTTGCGCTTAGAGGAAAGAAGATGGTGTTTTGTTATTTTTAATGGACGTGTATGTTTCATGAGTTCCGACCAATTTGGAATGAATTTATTGTACGCTTGGTCTGAGTCTTCCATGTGGGTCACCTGTTTCAATCAACGAGGGATTAAAGCAGTGTTAGGCCTTTTATTTATTGGGCTTGAGCTGGCAGCGATTCCTGTCAAGGGTTATGTGTGGAGTCGGCCTATATGTTTGTTGGGTGAGGAAGATGGGAAAGTGGTCCGAAAGATCGATAATCATAACACCAGAGTTAATTTGGTTTACGATGTATTGGTAATATCTTATCAATTAAGGAACACTAGTACGTTCCAGTTCATGGTAGTGTTTATTTAATTCGAATTGGGCGACAATAGTTGGAAAAACATCAAAGATAGAGGCATATTGATGAATTCATTAACTGGGGAGTCATTATCTATGACAGAAGGTCAATATGAAGTCACCCATTATAACATGGATTGCACTTTTCACTAGAAATTTGTTTTAGGGGATTTCCAAACTGAAGCAATTAAAATCAGAATTAAATTTACATCATATCTGGTTTGTGTAGACAATACCAAACACAATTTTGGGGAAATTAGAGAAACCTCGATGAAAATAGAATCGCAATCGGCACAGTCGAGAGAGAGGTCACTGGTTGAGCGATAATTACACCCTATCAAAAAATTTTCTGTCTTATTCCAAGTTGCTCTACCAATCTTGGGAGTTGCTTGTGTATGACTCTAGTGTGTCCAGGGTGATCACTAGGTACCATGCCCAAGCTTGCCCAAGCTGAGCCCAGGATAGTCTGGGTCCAACCCAGACCAAACCAAGACAGAGGCTTGACAATAGGCAATGAAAAATAAGTGGTTCTGTCAACAAATGTTATAATGACTTAATGACCTCAGTTAACAACCACTTATTAATTGCCTCCCATCTCTTGTTGCTTTGTTTATATGGACTTGATTTAATGCCAATTATCTTGAAAGTCAATGGCTTGCCACTCAAGGTGGTTCTGTGTGAGCTTAATTGTGACCTTGTTCTGTCAGTAATTCTCCCTATGTGTGCCATTATCCAAGGTCAGGTTTCAACTGAAATTATGTATTATAGTCTGTTGAAAGATAACAGTAACTACTACAAGCACAGTCACTAAGACTGACATGACAGTAGCAAATCTTTGGCCGTCCAATTCGACTTAGTTAAAGATATTAGGTTTGACTCTTGGTGGCACAAGTAATTCTTTTGAGAGAAACTTATTCATGCAATTTTTTTTTTTTTGTTTTTTACTTTAGAGATCTTGTTCAGCATGACATACTGAAAACATTCATGAAAAAAGGCACCTATTGTTCTAGCACACAATTCCGTCAGAGCAAATTTATACATTTTATTGCGCATTCGTTTTTAATTTAAGTGCATAATTGATTGGTCCATTTTTGTCCTAATCACTTTACCATCAATTATCAATGAGTTATGTAGCTGTCGAATTAACGCTAAAATTAAGCTTAATAAATGGAGGGCAGCTGCTTTTAATTTCCATTTACATTTTATAGCATCTCAAATTAACATGCATATGAATTTGATGTGGATCTGTTAGAGTATGTCATCAAGAACTCATCAATAACTTTCACTCTCGATTTAAAGTATCTTTCCGATTGTTGTGGCTTTTTCGTCGCTAGCGCATTTTGAATTGTGGAAATTCCCAATTTCCCCAAAAATATTTAAATTTTTAAAAATCATTATTTGATATTAATTTTGAAACCAAAAGAGCAACACCACACCACATACAAACACATCATAACACATTGTGTGTGTTGTTTTATTTATTTATTGTAAGATCTTGCCTATGCAAAGTAGTTCATTATAAACAACTTGCCTACAGGGAAAACACTAGTCAAAGAGTATCATGTACCACCCATGCACACTTCAACCTTGTCCTTGACTAGTTCCTCAAGTAGTTATTAGGATAAAACACCCACTTAGAGAAAATCTATTGAACTACATTGGATTAAGGTACTTAACTCAATTACCTCTATTGATTGAATGGTCTGGGGAAGTGATCTGGGTAATCAAAATGTCTCGGGTGGGACATGGAGTTATTCCAAATGTCCACCCCGGCACACTAGGAATTAGTAGAGTCACAACACAGAACCACACCCAAGATTCTATTGTTAAATGGTCTGTGTATCTACCATAATTCTGGGCAGGGTGGTAATGTCTTGGGTAGATTTTTTGTGATTAGTGGCAAGACAGAATGGATGAAAAGAGAACCCCAACCCCCTCTCCGACCATGTCGAATGCAATTCCTCAAAAGAGTAATTCTCGATGTCAAGCAAAGGCAGCCATCATCGTTAATTTATTTTAATTAAACCAACGTTTCAGAGAAGACCGTAAATAGTAAACTGATGGTTGGTAAACTTGATATATAATTAGCAAGATCGTCTTGGAGTGTTGTTTAGGCACCTGTACAGGTGTTAGCATGAATAATGGAAAATTACATGTGCTTATAGAGGGTTCGTGTGTGTGTATTTTATGTTTTCAGTAGTATAATATGACAATAACTTGGAACTGGTAATATCGGTGTGTCGTGGTGGGAGAAGTGCTGTACAAAAGCAAAAGGTTGTAGATATGTTAGGATAACTTTACTTTTTACTTTAAATTAAAAATATAACAGAAAGTAATAATTAACAAAATCACTACCAAAAATCTTATATCATTACAACAGAAATCAATACAAATTTAAGCTACAAATATATACCAATACACGAGATTGGTAGGGATCTCAAAAAATCACCATAAATGAAAACTAATTGTTGAGTGGTAACCATAACCATAAAATACAGAGGAAATCTAAGGTGAAAATTATGGATTAGCTAGGGGAAAGTTTTTTTTTAAAGGGGAGACGATTAATCAAGGAGAAAGAAAAAAAGGTAAACATAATAACTTTGTTCCTTTGGATGGGGAGTGAGTCAAAACAGGATAAAGGCCCAATCAAGAAGGGTCCAAGGTACAATGAAATGATTGAAATGTAATTACGGTAAGTTATTGATATAATTCAGAAGATAAATCCAATACAGAAGTACTAATATGAATGCGTGTCTTAATGTGGATCATCAATATAGTGCATTTAGTTAAACCATATCAAAAAATAAAAATGTTTATAGAATGAAGGGGTACAGACAATAAACTCCAATTGTACATTTGCGTGGAGGATACTGTTTGTATAGTAGAAAAAAGATTAAAGGAATAGAAGATGCGCAAGGAAAAATAAAAGCACACAGTGAGAAATCATAACATTTATACATTTTAATTTACCCAGTAAAAAATTGCAGCCAAGCGG
Source organism: Ophioderma brevispina (assembly GCA_023653785.1). NCBI lineage: Eukaryota > Metazoa > Echinodermata > Ophiuroidea > Amphilepidida > Ophiodermatidae > Ophioderma > Ophioderma brevispina. The sequence goes on along the minus strand of JAMKCH010042746.1, from coordinate 62,210 downwards.
TTTAATATAATTCAGGGAATATAATAAAATGTCGATTTGTGGATAGCTCGAAAAAGAATTAAAAGGGGGGGAATGGGAAGATGATGAGCAAGGAAGAAGATAAATATAAAGATGATCATGTGAGTATTATGATAACAACCAATGCATACGATTGGAAAAACATTTCATTTCATTTAATGATTTTGTTGAACAGGTCCATACAACTATGAATAGTACAGGGTGTCCCAGATGATTAGTACCCAGCGTACCCAAAATGTTTTATTTTTCATAGAAAATCAATAACATAGGTAAGCTGGTTTTTTAAATATCCAACTTCATTATACTGTAACCTTTCATAAGCAATTTTGAATCGTGAAAAATCGGACAACCAAAGTGCATACACTCAATTTTGTTAGAGGTGCTGATTTATCCTTTGGCTAAGTGAAAAAAATGCACGTGGACTTTACCCTCTTCCTGGCAACGATTTTTGACAACATGCTTTAGTCCCTTCGGGGATTCGTTATTAAACACTTAAAAACGTTGTGATTGTGGTTACCAATTAGAGAGCTCTGGTCCTCCTTTTTCCGTCGATACCAAAATGAGTACTAATATGCCTAGTACGACGTCAAATGATTGTCATAAACCTGGCTAGACAGTAAAGCTCAATGGTTGCCACACAAGCATTAGGCCTATTCTCTTTTGGTACTTCTGCAGAGTAAAGTTAAAGCACTCTAAAACCCTCTGTATGTATGTAAAAGCTGTCTTTTGCCATGATTTAGAGCCAACAAAAAACCAGCTTTTAAAAATCTGATAGCCTAAAGATTTTGGTGCAAAATTGAATTTTAGCCTCCTATTGTTTTGCACTTGGTTTTTAAAATTGGACAATATTTGCTGCCTAATGGTCTTTATATGACTTCACTGTGATGCCATTAAAGGGCATTTGCTGGATACTTATTTTGGTATAAGGGAAAGAGTATGACCATAGCTATCAATTGGTACCAAAGTCAAAAGTATCAAGTGCTGTTAAGAGATTCTCCAAAAAAGAGGATAATGGGATGCAAAAAAGGCTTGGTAGGTCGAGGGGGATAACACAAAATGCATTTTTTTCCACTTTGCCCAAAGGATGAATCAGCACCTTTAACACAATTGGTGTATTTTCACTTTGGCTTAGTCGATTTCATTCGATTCAAAATTCTTATGAAAGTTAACAGTATAATAAAGTGGACACATAAACAAGCTTACCTAATGTTATGATTTTATATGGAAAAAAAAAATAAACATTTGGGTATCGATGGGTACTAATCATTCTGGGACAACATGTACTTTAATCATTCCAGTTCTAAAACAAAATGAAAATTACATGATGAAAAACATATATAAGGGACAGATTGTGCTCCTGTATACATATATGTAATATGCACCGGATTAACAAAGGAGCAAGGAATAAAGATGCGGTATACATGTAACACAAGATCAGGTTGAATAATTATCTTTAATTACCAAGCCAATGATATATTAATGAAAAAAGTTGATATTAGCGAACAAAATACTATAAATATTGGCATATCATTTCATCTTTAAAAAAAAGACATGATGAAAAAGTAATATAGGGGCATAGACATTGAACTCCTGTATACATATATTAATGTAAAAGGAATGATTTTTAAAAAATTATGATAAAAGTACAAAATTTTGTGGAAGTCTCATTTATTACATAACAGGAAAAAAGTCAATTTCCACATACTAAATCGCTTTCGGTAGCATGTGCCTTATTATAACATGAAACAAAAGAGGAATTGAGTTGTTTACCTTAGCGTAATAATGGCACAATTGAAGTAAAAGAACATGTACAGCATTTGGGATAGCTAGAAAAGAATAATAGGGGTTAGACGATGAGCAAGGAAAGAACGAAAAGAAAGATGGGTATACATGTAACAAATGATCAGGTTGGGGTTTTGATATCATTTACCAGCCATGCATATATATGAAAACATTTGCGCTTGGAAGAGGTTACATGACAACTATGTTATAGCACGCTTAAATAAATTCAAGCTTTAACAACAAACAAAAGGAATACATGATGAAAGGTAAGTTAGGGTGCAGAGAATTGACTCCTGTTCATACATAGTAATGTATAGGAATGATAATATGTCGGATAATAGGCAACTAGCCAGGAAAAGTAAAGCATACAGGGAAAACAATGTCAATTCCACCATACTACATCGCTTCAGTAGCATGTGCCTTTATTGTCAACTGACCAAAAGATGGAATGAGTGTTTACCTAATTAACTTAATTAATACTGGCATTGAGTAGGCAAGGAACATGTCCCACAATTTGTGATATCTGAAAAAGAATAATAGGGGTAGATGATGAGCAAGGAAGAAAGATGGGTATACATGTACAAATGATCAGGTTGAAAATCATATTACCAAGCAATGCATAAGGAAAACAGTTGATCTTAGCGAACAACTTCTGCAACTATGCATAAATCTTTCAATCTTTAACAAAAAAAAAAAAAAAAAAAAAAAAAAACCAAAAAAACATGATGAACGGTATTAGGGGCATAGACATTGAACTCCTGTATACATATATTACTGTAAAAGGAATGTATTACAATTATGGCCGATAAAGGAACTAGCCAGGAGAAGTTCTAAGTATACAGGAAAACATTAATTACCACCAATACTACATCGCTTTCGGTAGCAGTGCCTTTATTATAAACTGGAACAAAAAAAAATGGATTGGGGGGGGGGGGGAGTGTTTACAAAGCTAATAATGGCAATTGAGTAGCAATAACATGTTACTACATTTGTGGATAGCCACAAAAGAATCTAGTGGTAGACGATGAGTCAATGAATAAAGATTGGGTATACCTGTAACAAAATATCAGGTTGACGTATCATAATTACCAGCAATGCATATATATGAAAACATTGATCTTGGAACAGTACATGCAACTATGTATATCACTCTAATCAAATTCAATCCTTAACAAAAAAAAATACATGATGAAAAGGTAATTTAGGGCCATAGAAATGAAACTCATGTATACAGAGTAAGTAATAGGAATGATAATATGGTCGATAATAGGAACTAGCCCAGGAAAAGCTAATTATACAGGAAAACAAATGTCCAATTTCCACCAACTACATCGCTCGGTTAGCAATGTGCTTTATTATAAACAGGAAAAAGGAGTTTAATTGTACAAAACCACAATAATGGTAATGGAGTAGTAAGTAAACTGGTACAATTGATATACACTAAAATAATGATATAAAATTACCCAATACAGCAAAAATTTTAAAAGGGAAAAAAACCAAAGTGGGTCACGATTTCATATGATAAAGGCGGCCATTTAAAAATTGTTCAAAAAGAACGGCCAACAACATTGATTGCAAGGGACACAAGAGAAGTGTGGAGTACAATTCTGTATTGATTACCGCATAGAAATTCATTGAGGGCGCAGCTAGGACAAAATCAATTGAACTGGTGTGGTTGCCCAACAAGGCTGATAATATTGATCATATGAAGGTGAGGAACAGAAAAAAGCATATTAAAGGCACAATGCAGAGCGTATTCATGGTGATACTAACAATCAGTTACAGGATGATTTTGTCTGCTGATCAATGAAAGCTTGTTTATAAACAAAATGTGCTTGACAAACAGTATTGGGGGATTGTGTGACATGTGTATGGGCGTGTGCTGTGGGGTGGTTAAAAGGGTTATTATACACGTCCATGTGAATACAGGTATAACGGGCAAAACATTACCGAATTAATACATTTAACCACTGCCAAGCACGATAATGAACTTTTAATTTTAGGGGTTTTTGTGATTTGACTACATCATAATAAATCTAATACGAGTTGCTGAGCAAGTCCAAGTGCCGAAAAATGGAGAACTGAAGTATTTAGGACTTACAAGTTATCAGGGTTTGTAAGGAGTGACCAGTTACCTTCCTGCATTCATTTTTGTAAGACAGTTAATATTCTCCCATCTTGTGTCCAAGTACTAGAAATATTTCTATCCCTAACCATATGCGGGCTACTCTGTAAAGCCCATCCGCTTTTAGTTAGGTTATACTGTGATAAGCAGGGAGGGATTCTGTTTAAGTTCTTATTGGCTCGGAATACCTTAGCTCTTTCTGAGTAGGGAGATTGGAACTTCATGATGATAGGCCTGGGTGTGGGTTCGTACCACCGCTCTCTACCAGTTTTAGGTTTCCCAAGACGAGTGTTCTGTCAAAAGGCTGGCGTTTAGGTTTCAGCTTATGTATGGAAGAAGTGTCCCACAGCCACTGAGGTGGTATCCTCATCACTGGATTCTGCAACACCATGAAGGAACAGACAGTTACGGGGACTGTACTGTTCAGGTGCATCAATTTGGTCTGGGTTTCAGTTCTGTCTTTCCTTGGGATTTTGACAGTTAGCGTTTTCAGCAATCTATTTTTCTGTGTTGGGTATGTCCATGGATACAGACTGATAGGACAGATTGCGTTTACACAGGTGTAATTTTCCAGCAAGTTTCGCACGACTGCATTCGCCACTAGCGTTAACAAGTCTGGCGAACATCAGGGAGATTTCAATAATTACGCACAACAATCCGTGATCTGTTTCCTTTACAGGATTGTCTTCGAATTCAGTGTCGCTGTCGTAGCCTTTCCCGCCGTACCAAGTTCGGGGTCGGCGGCCTATTCTGTCTAATCCTGGCTGTTGTTGGTCGTCTTCACTGCCAATTTTTCTTTCTTGAGTGATTTAATCGGTGGTTCGGTTTGGTTAGACATACCAATATCACAGGTAGATATTCTTTGAAGTAGAGTGGTTTTTATACTCAAAATCCAGAATTTGATAGTAATATGAAGATTATAGGAATATGTGAGAAGGGTGTTGACCGTGAGAGCTCGTGTAAAATCAGTCTTTCATGTCATGATTAGCGCCCTCTACATTTGATTGTAATGGAAATAACATTAAATACGCTATTGTTAATACTCAGGGGACCTTTGTTCTAATCCGTGGACCACCTTTGTTGAAAGATTTTTGTGTGTTAGGTCCTCGGAAAGTTTGTCATACAAAGGAACACACATGCACGTACACCTGCACGTAACCTGCACAACGTTGTGTCTGCGTTGTGCGGGTATGTTGCAAATGTGTGTCCTCGACCACACCCACACGTATTCACACCCACACTTATTCACACTCACACTTGTTCACACCCACACTTATTCACACTCACCACTTATTCACACTCCAAAAAACACATACACTGGTACTACACACCCCGGATGCACGCATACACACACACTCACAAAAGATCTCATAGTTTCAGCAGCTTTTAAGCATTGCGATGGGACTTGTATTTGTTTTTAATACAGGTTAATGGATTTATGGTGCCAAAAGGAATCTTCAGGGTACATACCAGACTCTTACACACATAGCCAAGAAATTTGTGAGAAGAGAGAGACAGTAGAGGGCAGCATGACAGGATACAACCTGTTTGAATATTACAGGGATAATTGGACATTCCATGCAAAGTTCAGGGCTGATTACTTTGTTCTTAATTTGCAACTAGTGTTAAAACATATCTGCTGGAGAAAAAAAGGGATAAAGAAAAGGACACAAATATTATTACTGGAGTTCATTTGCAGGGAACAGCATAATTTGAAAGGCATTTATTGAAACATGTTATTGTTTGAACAACCATAGACTGTTCAGGGGTGTGACCAACTTTTCTTATAGGTTTATGGATCCTAGTAGGTCAGACACTGCCCTCGCTCACCTGAAGGGTTCACCAAATTTGGTAGTTAGTTATTCCACACATTTTAAGGGCTTCAAACACCCCAGTTATTCCAAAAGTATATGCTTCCTGAAATTCATTTTGACATGCTTTGCAGTAGTAGGACGTTGCCGGGGGGGGGCGGGGGGGGGGGGAGGTTGAAGAAAATGGTGTGCTATCTGCAGTTAGCATCTTTATATCGTATTGTCTTGAAGAAATTGAGAATAGCAAAGTCAATCAAGTAAGTCTCTGGTAAGCCTTTCCTATCTACTTTCCTAGCTGCTGTGTAGTATAAAGCTAGCCGTTGATGCAGTTGCAACCTTAGTTGTTGTCAAAGTCAGTGTGTGTGCAATTGTGGTATTACAGCTAGCTAGGGGTACAGACATAGCAAAGGACACATTCCACGTCTGTTGGATTGCCAGGCTCAGTAACCTAGGGTCAGAGAGAAGGCATTTTGCAATATATGCTAGTACATAGTTTTCCCCCTCTCATGGAATTATTAATGGCTTCAAAATAAAGTCTAAGTAAATGTCCAAGGGTTGTGCAAAAAGGAGGGATTTATTAGAGGTAAATTTTGCAATGGTTTGCAGCATTGATCATGTTAAATTTGACCTAGAAATTATGCATTTGTAAGTATTGTTGGGTTTCCCAAAGATTTGGTGCACTTTGACAAGTACAGAAAAGGCAGTATCGCGAGGTGCCTAGAGGGGGATACACTTAAAGGCCACATTCAGTGATTTGCTAAATAATAAAATGTGAGAAAGAAAATAATCAAAAATCAGATTTGCATGTCTGTAACAAGTCGGGTTACCATAAATACTATTCAAATGATAAACCAGAACAACTAATAAGCACAGAATCCGTTAATTTTAGTCATTACTGTCTGTCCGGACACTTAACTACAACACATAATTAAATGGAGAGTCATCTCTTTGAAGACTGGCCCGTTTCTTTCCGTTCTGGCAATTCTTCAGTGAAAAAATTAACTTAGAGTATTATACAGACTTATCCTTCAATTTAAAAGCTATTTCTGCAAATTCCAAATATTTGACTCTTTCGATGTCTTTAACCACATACGAGATTGTCTTTGCCATTTTTGGCTTCCTCAAACTTGGTCAAATTGACGTGTTAATTTTGTTGGAATGCCATTTCACTACTTAGTTCTCATTTAGACAAGGATATTTACCCTTAAATGTTTTTGTTGAACTTGTACAGGCCATAGGTCGGTGCAAATCGTGATCTGGAGGCCCAGCTTGCTGTCTTAACCACCAATGAGAACCTTCAGAAGCAACTCCATCATGTATTTTTGTGCAAGCCATTTACGTCCTTTGAAATAGACTTTTCTTGTGATTTTGTTTGTGTCGGTCTTCAGAATTGCAGAAGGCACATATAGGTTTACTCATTACGTGTGTATGGATGTTGTCTGGGTAAAAATTAACCCTAAATTATTGCATGTCCTTATGAGTTCCACAACTTGGTGGAAAGGAGATGGGGCAGGGTGGTTGACATTTTTGGTGACCTCATGTGACCTTGGTGCCTCTGTGACCTTGGCCGGTAAAAATGTTAACCTTTTAATATATTGCATGCCGTAGAGTCCGTAAGGGCTAACGACGTATAAACTTGGTGGAAAGGAGGGTGGGGTGTGGTACATGTTGATGACCTCATGTGCCCTTGTTGACCCCATGTACCTTGTGACCTCATTTGACCTTTAGCCCCATTCACAAACCATGACGGCAGAATTGACTAGGGTTGGCAAAGGGTGGATAGTTTTTCCCGTGAATGTTGAGAAACTTTTCCCGAAACTTCCGGAATTTTGAAGGGGCCGGGAATATTGGGAATTCTCAATTTGGCATTTATGGTGTGTTGATAATTTCAAAACATTTTTAATCCCCAGCCTAAATTAAAAACCATAAACCATATTAGGTCTTTCTTTCAATTATGTACTGTTTTGTGCTGATTAAGAATATGACAATTGCAACAAGGCAATTAATGTTTTTTTAGTTTTACTAGTATTTTTTCAGATTTTCTATCATGAAATCAAAGGCATCTAATCCAAGGGCGGTTACGCAATAGAGTCAAAATCATTTGAAGGTCGATATGCACTTCTCAAACATTTTTCTCCCATTCCCAAACATTTGTAAAGGTTTTTTTCTATTGGACTATACTTTATTTATGCATATTTTTATACATTTTTGTGTGGTACCTTGAATTGGCTTGTCACTTTGGCATTGGTGAAGTTTTCATTTCTTGACAAGGTATTTTAGTCCCTTTTGATAGACCATTTTCTTTCTTTTGCTAAGTCCCAACTGGAAATTAAAATTCTTGGAAGTAGTGGGTTTTTAAAATCGGGCAAAGACTCATTTTGACCATTTTATCCCAAAATTAACAAAACTTGAAGACTTGTTACCCGATTCAATGTCCCATTTTTAAGTATTTTAAACTTTCAATTTTATGATACTGTATTCATCATAAAGATATTACATCTAATTCTAAAATAATGAGGAATATTAAAAACTATTAAAAGTGTCAACATTTCTAATTAGTCTTCTTGTAAAATATCTTAATGCCACTTTTTTTTCTTTGAATCTGGAGGAAGGCTTTTAATGTCCTTGTTTAATAATGCATTGTATAGCCTAATCATTCCTGACTTATCTGATAATTGCAAGCAAATAACTGGACAAGATATGGTTTACAAACAAGTTGCAAATGAACAGTAATTCAAGTTAATTAATACATAAAAAAGTTTACACATGTGAGAATTTTCAGCCAGTTTGCTGATTTTTAGATTGGAGAAATCGCAAATTTCAATCTATTTATTTGGTAGCCTGTTTTAAAGGCAATTTTGGGGGGATCATAATCACGTAAACAAAAATCACCCAAATGGGCTACTCACAAAATATCTGGAGATTTGACTTTCCAGAAAATCTGAAATTTCCTATTTTTCCTCCACTGAAAATTTTTCATGCCTGAGAGGAGCGTCAAAAACATGAGTTAAAAGTTAAAGTTGATTTTGAGATACGTTCTCTCACTAATCTAAGATAAACTCAAGGTGTGTGGTTTACAGTTCTACAAACTACACTACAAGACAAGTGAGTGATAGAATAGACAATTAACTGATGACCCAAACATTGAAACTGTCTTGTTTTTTGTAAAGAGTTGGGGGTTATTCATTTTCTCAGTGGTTTTACAACATGCTGGTTTTTGCTTTTATGTTATTCATGAAGCATTTCAGTTTCAGACTAATAATCCTAATCAAAAGGACCTTTAATATTTTTTGTTTTCATTTCAAAAGAATTGTTTTGAAAATTCCCGAAAATTCCTAAATTCCCATACTTCCCGTTAATTCCCTAAATTTCCTTGGAAATTTTCCGCTCTGAAATGCCCGGAATTTTGCCACCCTACAGAGGACACTCGCGGTCTGGGATCAGCGATGTATTTTTTTTTTAGTTAGAGGGGCATTTTTGTGATCCCACATCTGTGTCCAATTTACCAAAAAAAGTGAGATTTTATATCAATCTGAACTGTTAGCCATTATAATCTGTGTGTTCCTAATCTTACATGCTAATTGGGGTGTATCATTTAAGAAATTTTTTTTTTTTAATTTGTTCACATTTTGTATTTAAAATGTAATTACCGGCATAATGGTCTTTGGACCCTGGGAAAACAAGCCAATTGCTCATAACACAAAACTGCAGAATCAATTAAAATTTTGTTAATAAACCTTCTCAAGGATATCGAGTAAACCAATAAATACCACAGAAGGTGCTGCAATCACGAATGCAGCTTAACTGACCCATGTGTAGGTCTGATTGATTCCATACATAAAATGCTTGAGTTAATCGTTTTCTATATTCCATAATTAATACAGGCTTAAGCCTAATGGCCCCTTGAAGAAATCATAATACACCCTGTCCACAGGCCAACAAAAATACAGCATTCTTCCGAACGCAATTGTTGGTTGCTGTCACTGTTTAATAAATTAGAGGTCACGGTTACATGGATCGTTAAGAGGTCCAATCTGTATACACTCTGAGTCTTGGCTATGGCCATCGCACGCTGGCCAGGGGCGTAACAGACCTGAGCCCCGGGGGGGGCAAGACTCATAACTTTTCCCCTGATTTTTCCTGCTCCAATTTTTTCGGCTCCGCGCCACTATTTTTTTCCAGTCGGTCGAAATTTTTGAAGGGGAGCATGCCGGAGCCTATGCGCTGCGCACATGAAACTGGTTTCATTATTTTTTCCTTCTCATTCACTTTCCCTTCTCTTTCTCTCCCTCCTTACCCTTCTCTTTCCATTTCCTTCTTCCCCTTTCCTCCTTCCGTTTCCCCGCTAGGTCGACCTGATTTTCCCAGTAAGAGTGCTCGGGGGGGGGTGGGATATCTGCCCTCAAAACCACATATTACTTGAGGTTAAGGTGTAACAAATTTCATCTTTCAAGATGTCCGAGTATGAAAAATTAATTTCCTTGACAGGGAATCGAACCCAGGACCCTGTTTCTGGGCTTTCTGTCTGAGCTCTCAGGCATGATGGCAATATATTGGAGTGTTCGTCATTTATAGGCCTATGGTCCAAATCCCTATTCTCCCGCAATGACATGGCGTGGTGGAGAAATATTATTAATCATATGTCTTGTTTTCTTCCTTATACTCCACAGGAACACGAAGAGGTTGTTGCTCCGTTCGTTCTGAGAAGGTGGATAAGACCAACTTACCCAACAACAGAACACAGGAAGTTGGCCTCTGTGGGTCAAATAGTTCCAATAGTTTCCAAACTTCTTGGTAAAGATACATCTTCTGTACAGGATGTGTCCCTGCATCTGCTTACCATTTTTGGAGTCATCCAGTTAAAGGTGCAACGGGAGATGGGGTATCCATTATTTTGTCATATGTAGTGATTTCATAGAGATAGTACCCCAATAGATTCTTACTTGGCTACACCCTAAAAGTGAACAAAATACAATTTTCAATTTGCTTAATTGAAAGGCTTGTGTTCCAAGTCGTCATTGGGACTCCCCCTGACTTATCCGGAAGTAGTATCGACTTTGGATATCAGATGAAAGGCCGTAATTTTTCTCATTGTCCGTTCCTGAAAATTTGAGCCCTCGAATCTATTTCATTCCAAGATATAAAGAAAAAAAAAAAAAACACCGTTTTAGTGGTTAACCATCAATATTATCACAGTATTGAATAGGGCTTTGCAACATGCATTATTGCGTCTACCATCAAAACTGCAAGTTTGTTTCCCACGGTACTTGATGGGGTGTATGTGCAAGTGCCCGGCCCTCATATCAAGTAGAGAACACAATATACATAAATCGGAACAACCACCTTTAAATTTGCTCCCAGAGTAAATTAGAAATTTCAAAATTTCTCAGCTTAATCCTTTCACATGGGAAATTTTTTATAGAAAACTTTACATTAGTACAAAAATCAGAATTTTCACATTTTTCAGGGACACCTGTAATGTGAAATCTCTTGTTGCACCTTTAAGCTGGCTTGTTCAATGTTCGTGATGCACAAGAATCATCAAATTTGTGTTTGAATGAGATACTCAGTTTCTGCACTGCCTCACAGGGTATTCTGTTCATTTATGTGATCCTGTACTTGGAAGAATTTGGTGGTATAATATTCAAATATTGAATGCCTAAGAGTGTCATTAGTAAAAATATATCATGTGGTCAAATTTGGACTTTTCCATTTCACACGGCTTCGCCTCGTGAAAAGAAACAGTCCAAATTTGACCGAATGATATATTTTTACTATTGCACAAATATATACCAGTCAACATTTGTTTTATATCATGATCATCTGGTTTTTTTTCAAGCCATGTGATAGTATTATATCCCTCATGCATATATTCATGTTCATTGATTGGTTAAAAGTGTGTCACATGACTACAAATAGTTCAACTATTTGCGAGAAAGAGAGCGAAAGAGAGGTCAGAGGGATATAGACGCCTATTTTCCCTCTGACATCAGAGGGAAATAGTTGCCTATTTCCCCGTCTCGATATGCTTGTTACCAGTTCCTTTATCGGTTCTTCGCTCTGATCAATACAACTGTTGACAATACACGATAATGCACAGACTCTTACCTTTATTTCTCAACGTATGTGTACGATCGTATTAGTTATTGTTCTAAATTGAACTTTGACGCAATGATTGAGGCTAATTTCACCTTTGACTGTCAATGCCATAACAACCAACATGGCTGTGCCCAGTTGCAATAACACGGTGAAAAACCCTTTTGCAACTCATTGATTTTGTCTCATAAATGAAGATCAACTAACGCAATTCATTGATAGGACGGATATTAAGAATACAAAGAAATTAAGTATGTTCTGTCAGTGTTCAAGGAGTTTTGTAAGGAAATTAACGCCGGTGATTCTGCGGTGATTAAAATGCCATGAACATGTTAATGCCGTCGTACGGATACTGAGTGAGGGGTGAGCTGCACAGGAAAAATTCTATGCAGTCAATTCGGTGCGGACTTCAGCGTCATTTACTTGATGAGAAAGGTGTTGATATCGTACGTGAAGCAAACTTTTCTCGGGACTTTCCTTGGTCTGAGATGGTTCAGCTCAAGGCTTCCAGCTCTCTGATAGCCTACCTGAGCCTGTTTTTGTCCAAGTAGGCCTAGCTCACTTTTAACCAATCAAAAACAAATATTTAGTATCTTCTCGGGATCTTTGGTGAAATCGATTGGTCTCCTCGGTTAACCGGAGGGTGTGGGGTACTATTTTCCTCGACCTCATTTGTTTTACGCTCTGTTCTGCCCTCCACTTTGAAGTTGGCCGCCTTTTAAGCTGGATGAAGGCTTGCATTCTCTTTTCCATTTCAATAATCGACTTCTAATCATTTTGGTCTGTTGGATGCTTGTAAACTGCAGCGGGTATTCTGGTGGAAACGGTCCCAGATTTTACTTCCTAGACTGGTGTATTGCATATAGGAACCACCAGCAAAATGGCCAGAACTTCGCTAATAGAATAACCGTGCTTTGCAGCATCCACCGGACACGGAATGATTTGATTAATGAAATGGAAAAAAAGTAGTGCGCGCAAGCCGAATCCCTCTTCCTGGTCTTAGAGGCAGCCAAGTTGAGGGCGAGCAGTAAAGAAGAAGAGGCAAGATCTTGGAATTTATAATAATCGAAACTAACATTTTCAATTAAGAATTGACCCTTGTTCACAAAAAAACAAAAGAACCCATAAACAAACGAATGTGTATTGTCTAAAGACAGCCAACACCAGTTAAACAAATCCATGGATAAAATGAAAAAGTGGAACCAAATTTTCAATCACCAGAAACTCGGTCAATGTGTCCCCTTTTGGGAAGATTTTTTCGTTTCGGAAAACCTAATTAAAATGCACTTTTCAGAAGTGTATTTTTTTGTATGGTTTACTCTTTTGAGCCCCCTTTAGCACTAAAGTAATTTCTTTTTCCTGTTTGCCGGAATTGCACAAAACCAACATCAGAAATGTTTTTCAAATGTTAAATCAGAAAATGAGTGAATAATTATTTCTTTTATTGTGTCTAAATATTGTTTTGCAGACTTTCTTTTGAGGTACATCGAGGGTTGTTCATATGGGCATTGTCCTGATATGCTTGCACTTGCTAACTTCTGTAATACCTTACACAATCTTACTGCCAGGTTTATAGGCTCCTGCCAGGTTTATAGGCCCAATTTGCAACATATTTTTTTCAAGTTCAGGATTTGTGTTTCACTTGTTGCACAAGGTTTCAGAACAGGCATCTTATCCTAGTGATTATCACACATTGAAAAACTGCAGAGTACAATTGTTGACGCAATTGGCTTGTGGTGCAAATCTTCAGTTATTCAATGCATACGCAGCGGCCATGCCTGGCTGCCATAGTGACAACTGCAAAAGGGCCGGCAACTCAAAGCTTCAAATTGTGCAAGGCTGGCGATGTACAAAATTATACGTTTTGATCCAGTTGAGGTACCCATTGACATGACTTTTCTGAAAAGTTATCCTACTGCAAATTGTCTTAAATTTCTCCATGTAATTGGTATTGACAATGTTGACTAGGTTCTTGTTTTGTACAATGCTAAGCAAATTGAAGTGCAGGTACATTTGTGACTCTGATACCAGGTTATGTAATGTTTTGCCTTGCTTCAATATATTACTGCATGTATTTGTATTCACATAAAAATTTGGTAGTACAGGGATACCAAATGAATTGTTGTGGTTAAACTGGTCAGTATAAAAAGGATCAAGAGTGGTACGCAACTCACTCCAACTTAAACCATGCAGTCACACTTTACATGAGGCCACTGACGAAAGTGTAGGACATAAAACCTAACAGCAGCTTGTTTGACCCCATACAAATTGTCTATTATTTTTAAAACAATTTTTACCACTGAATATAAGTAGGGACGCCAGAGCTAGCATCTCATTCTCTGGCAAAAATCAAGACAACTCCATTGCTGGAAGCTTCCATAATTAGGGCCTACAAAAGGTCATGATTTTGTATGTTATATTAAAGCGCCCTCTATATGCCCTTCTCCATAAAGCCCTGGGAACACAAGAAAAATCATATTGTCCGCTATGAATTTACACAGAATGTAATTATTTTAAATCTTTTAAATCATTTGCAAAATGTGTCGCTGGCAATATGTTTGTTTTATTCGTTTGTCCATAATAAAGACTTCAAACAGCTGTGTAAGAAATAGGCAATGAACCTGTCAAGATTGTATGAGACTTAATTTTAACAAGATGTACTGGCACATGACAAATAAATTGAGTATTAGATCAACATCATGTCATATTCAGTTTAATTCATAATTTATACAACCACAAATAAAATCAGTTTCATAACACTGTGTATGATATATTCTACATACATTTTAAAACATATGTACATAAATAAAGTGTTAGTGCAATTTTAAATCAAGTCAAAGTATTTTTAATTACAGAAATAAAGGTTTAACAAAGACAGAATGCTAGTAACATTTGGCAAAATAAAGCCAGAAAAGGTTCATTTTGGCGTAAAATATACATGAATAGGTGTTGTCCAGAGTCCAACTGGTCAGGGGTGCAATTCGTTGTAACTTGCGGAATCAAGTTTGATTCTCGCCAAGGTAATTTTGCGAGAATCAATTGATTCAGACCTACTTCGGTAAGATTGTGAATTTATTATAAGGTTATAACTATTCCCATGCTTAAATTAGCTGTTTGGCGAACTTATCTGTTATTACCCCACGTATTTTAACACTTTCTAGAAATCTAAATACAATATTTTTGTGAGATATTACTTGTCACTTACCGTTTAATAACTCTTAAAGGGGATGCCCGATTTCAGGATATGAGTTTTCATCTTGGCATTCACAACAACCCACCTGTAAAGTTTCGTGCCGATATTCAATGCGTTTTCATGTAGGAGCACACGAAACTTGCTTTTCGTAAGCCCCATAGATTACTGTGTAAATTAATATTGCGACCCAGTTGGGGTAGCATTTCGCTCATTACTTACAACCACATCCTTGGCCTAAGATTTTCACAGAGGTACGATAGAAACTAGTAGCTTTCTTCTGAACCAAATGTGAACCACTTCCGGTAAATCTGGGCTTCTGGGGACGAGGCCATATAGCGATCGGACCATGGACTTTAATGACTAGAAAGCTCAGGTGACAAGTTATTTTCAAAGGGAGTATACTTTTTTGCAGAAGGTAATTCTTCACATTGTTTTTAAAGACCATATAATTTGGAGGCTGGTTTTTTTTTTAAATTTCGGCTTAACTATGTTTCTAAATGTTACATTCTGGGGCTTCAAGGACCACTACAAGTGAACTATCTACCGAAGACAACACTTTAAAAATACAAAGTTTTCATTTCCATGTATGATTCTTTTACCACAAAAAAAAAATAGTGATAAATTAAACCTATGCCGTCCTCTTCAGATCAGAGTACGAGCTCAGTCTGTCAGTCCCTCAGTTTCTTAGCAGAAGAGAGCGACTTTGGTAAGAACAAAATCAATATTATAGGCTTGGATTCTGATTCATTTTCTTAATATATTTGTACTTAAATTAAGGAATGCATGCGTTTGAAACAAAATCAAGAAATCGGACATTTAATGGGCACAAAAATGCAAAAATTACCGAATTCTGCACCCTTGCGAAGCCTGCCCTCCGAATTGGCAACCGGCGGCAGAAATCTCTTCGTCATATTTGCGGTCAAAAACACAAAAATTACAATTTTGACTGGCACCGTAGCATCTCCCATCAGTATTGAACGTTCTCACCTGCTAAAATTTAGACATTTCCACACGAAATTTCCATAGTGCTGCAGAACCGTCAGACAAGTCCACCTTCCCGCCGCACCTTGTTTATCAAATTGCGACTGAACAGGTACAGCCAGAGGGTCCGACATCTGGTACCGAATTTACCACATACCTCGATATACTAGTATTACATTGGAATTTTCTACACATTTGTTTTATTTTGTGTATAAGTAGTGGCAAATAAGCGAACGTGTATGTTTTCTCACTAATTTTTATTAATTGCATTGATGGGTTAGTACCAGCTAGTACGTTTCTAAAATTTATTTTGCCGTTTTTATTAATGAAAAACCTGCATTTTATATGGTACACTACGGCACATGGTAAACACATGGCTTTGATGTGACCGTATTGGGGGTCAGGTCATTTCGTAAACATAGTACATGTTGAATCGAAGATATGATCACGGACTTCCGTCATTGTAAAGCGGACTGTCGCCTTAATATTTTGTTTGACAATTAAAATGAACAATATTCCTCAGTGTCTTTTGAAAAAAAAAATACATTGGTTGTGATTCTCCTATTTGTCCATAATCAGTAAGCCAAGGCCCAAAGCAATTAGTTTTGGTTTCTTGACTGAGATTATTATACGCGAATCAACTCTGATTCGGCGTGTGAACCATCTGGCGAATCATTAACGCTAATCGATTCGCGATTCGCGTCGAAATTAGCAGCCCTGCTGTGTTATGCGGATGTCAACGCTATCATATCATTCTTTCATTCTCTCTCACCGGTTTCTGGAAGGGATCTAATTAGTCTTTCATGATGACTAACCTGAGGCTAAGTTTGATGTAACTTGGGGTTGGCAAGTAGGACCATTTTTTTACAAACTTTTTTGTAAAGAGCATATTCTATGGGCCCTTTTGGCTCCTGAAAATGGAATGCGCAGCTTTTTCACCCAAATAATTTTTAGGTTGGTTCTGTGGATTTTAAATTTTGTACATGAAGTCATAAGGCTTTTCTGCTACTTTTTTGGAAAAACAAAAACAAACAGATCTGTCATCCTGGATTTTGCTAGAAACTCACCAAAAGGTGCTTTATAGATTTAGGCAATAATTGTCAAAGAAAAAAATCGCAATTTATTTCCCTCAGATGGTAGAAAATGCATTTTTTCTAAAACTCTCACTTGAGGAAAGCCAATGCACAAACACCAAAACACCAATTTGTGAGAGATGAAAATTGAGGAGTCCTATATTGTTGTAAGGTAGCCTTTGCCTTGTTTGCAACAGGTTACATAACTTGCTAATACCTACCTGTGAATGGTACTGGTGTTTTTCTACCAGCATTGTGCATGTGTGGTACTATTTTAACATTATAAGTAGCATGCAAGGGGTTGAAGCCCATTAAAACCAGTATTGTCCGTGCTGGCGGCTGACATTTTGAATATTGCGACGATAAATGTTATGGGGGTGGCTTGTAATACACACATAATGTCATTCGATACAACATCCGCCAAAATATATCAGTTTTTGGATTTGGGTGCTATGGGTGGTTAAAATTTGCCCTACCCATGGCCACACAACCGATGAAATGACACGTCAGTGGTCTTGATTTAAATAACCGCCTCAATGAATAACTCTTTTCACCTAAAAGCGCGCATTGCATTTGAGAAAAAAAGTATCTTAGCACAATGTCCAGGTGCACTATTATTATACACCTGGCCCACCTCTAACACATACATCATTGTGTATCCTACCGAGTAGTGTATATGCAAAGCGGCACCCACGTATTTCGAAGAGCGGAGGCAGCCATTGCTTCTATTGTTGGTACTCTAAAGTTTTCTTTGGTGTCGGCAAAACATGCGGGACGGTGAATTTCTAAAATTACGTAATTTTTGCCTCTCTATCTATATAGATTCCTCTTTGGCTCAGCGGCACTCAGCCAGTGTGTGTAAAGCGGTGTATTCCTGTTTCTATAACTACACGTCCCCCTCTTCAGGTAAAGACTTTTTTTCTTTGTTCTAGACAATCATGAACTGGTTCTTTTGGAAACCTATGTTTGCAAGGGATGCATTATCCTAGCACATGTTCATTTACATAGTTTTTCTTAGTTTTTGTATGTGCATATTGGCAATAATTTAAAAACCTCAAAATCCAATTACTATGTACAAACTTAAAATCCATGGAATCAACCCTAAAATTTATCTCTCAGTAAAAAACTTTGCTAATTCCTTCAGGACGCCAAATGGTCTAAATCCACGCGATTTAAAAAAAAAGTAACTTGTCCCACTCCCTAATTAACAGGTAAGAATTCATCATGGATGGATCAAAACGACATCATCTAATGAAAACTTTACTCTCTATGCTAACACTTTCACAGCAGGTTTGAAAAATAAGGTTCCATTGATATGGAAGCCCGTTTAAACTGTTCTAAAGTTGGACTCCAATTGCGATACCACCTCTGATAATCCTACTATGTAGCACTCTTCTGATCTGTTACCAGACGCTTGCCAAATTGGCTTTCTGTGTTCATCAACATATACATATTCACGGTGACCGCTCTTAAATGTACCACAACCATTTGGAGTTATAAGCAGTTATGGTATTTTGAAATTGCTGACAGTTGCGTCCACAGGCATTCTTTGAGCATGTTCACAAGTCAGTTTCGTGTGAGCTTGAGACCAATTTGCAAATTACAAGAAAATGGCACATTAACCCAAGTACATCGATTCAATTAAGGTACTATACTCCATTTCCCTACTCCATGCAGTGATGTGTGCAAGATTTATTGGCACACCAGTAAACTGGCTGAGTGCGCGGGCTTTTTAAAGCGATTGTGTTACATGCGCGCAAAGACTTCTATCTTGATGGTGCGTAAAAGCTGCTTTAAGGTTATGACATCACTGCAATGAGAGAAATGGACTATCAGTGATTTGCCAAATTAGACGTGCCATGTCTGTAACAAAAGCGGTAGCTCCTAACATCTACCAAGTTCATAAAACCAAGCGCACAGTAAGGACAAATTCAGTTATTTTAATCATGTACAGACACTTAAACACTTAGGCCGTTATTCCCAAAAAGGTGTTTAGCGCGATTTTAAGCTAGCGAACGTTTATATGTGAGATAAACGTTCGCTTAAGTAAAACAATCCCGAAAGGATTTTGAAGTCAAACGTAATTTTAACTTTGCAAAATGCGTCGAAATTTAAAACTAGGTACAGGGCTATCGCTAGTTTAAGAAGTGTTTGAGTGTGTTTTCGTCAAGTGTACTGCTCATTGCACTCTCCAGTTGACAAAAGCAATGGTGAATTTATCTGTCCAGTTCGTGTAGCACCTTAAAAGCTAAGGAAAGCCATGATACTTTGTGCACTCAACCTTTAAGACACAATAGGGCCTTTTATACACTCGCGATTAGGCGTTTTGTAAATAACAAACCATGTTAATCGTGTTAAAGCTTCGGTTAAGCAAGCAAAATTAGGGTTGCAAAAATTCCCGCGGAATTTTCAGAGCGGAAGATTTCATGGAATTAACGGTTAATTTATGGGATTTTAGGAAATTTCGGGAATATTGGGAATTATCAAAACAATCTTTTGAAATTGATACAAACGATGAGGTCTTTTTGTTCAGTTTAAGATATTACTCTAGCATCTGTACAACTGAAATGCTACAGAAGAACATACAAGCATGTTTTAAAACAACTGAGCAAATGAATAAACAAAACAAAACCATGTTTAGGTCAGTTATTTTCTATTCTATCACTCACTTGTTAGTTATATTCTGTACACCACCAAAAGGGTTTACCTTAGATTTAGGAGAACTTATCTTCCCCCCCACCAAATCAACTTTAAACTTAAATGGTTGACTGCTTCCTAACAAGCACAAACATTTTAGTCAAGGCAACGGATTCAGATTTTTTGAAATCCAAATTTCCACAATTTTTTTTCTTATTTGTAGCCCAGAATGGTTTGATTTGGTGTGTGCTATAATCCCCAAAAGTTAGGCTAACAAAGGGTGCACTCTTGAAAAAAATCTATCAAAAATGACTAGATCTTGTAGAGGGGTGAGTAATAGAAACTATTCAATATGCCAAAGTTCAAAGGTCCTAAACACAAAAATGTAGTCATGTATAGTCCAACAGAAACATACCATTACCAAAATTTTTGTGTTAATGAACTGGGAATGCACACTTGACCTTGACGATTTGGTAGATTCGACAAGTGCCCTTACTAGTATAACTTTATTTTTATCTTCTGATAAAAATCTGAAATCTGTTAAAACTCAAGCTTAAGGCACTATCACTGATTGCTAATCAGAAATAAAACAAAAAATTATCAAAATCAGATTTTTGCATATCTGTAACAAGTCTGAGGTGTCCTAACAGACCCTACAAGTTACGACCAAAAGCACCCTATAAGGACAAATCAGATATTTTAGTTATACTGTCTGCACGGGAACACTACTACAACACGTAATTGAATGGAGATCTTATCTTGAAGTACTTGCTGTTTTGCCTTTCTATAAATTCCATTTGACAAAAAGCTAAATGGAAATTCCATAGACGTTATCTACAACTTTAATCAATTCCTGCAAATTGCAAAATATGTTGCATCTTTTAGGTGGATCCCATGATAGTGCTGTTTAATTGCTTTGTAGCAATATGTCATATTCCTAAGTAGCACAAAACAGACATCATTGAAGAAATGCATAACAAAATGGTTTTTAATTTTTCTGGGGACCAAAATGTTTTAAAATGTTTAAAACTTAATAATCCCAAAAATTGAAACTTTCGAAAAATTCCCAATATTCCAGGGGCCTCAAAATTCCGGAAAGTTTCCGGGAAAGTTTCCAAAATTCCGGAAATTTCACCCCTTTGCAACCCTAAAGAAATAGTTAAAAATATTTAAACGCGTTTGTGCTAAAACGCCAATTTTTTAAATTACGGCGATTTTAAGCTAAAATCGCGTTTAGCCTAAACAAGTTTCGGAATGGCCCATACTGTATTAGTGGAAATTTGGCATTACAGTTATTTTCGCGTTTTTAACAGTTTGCAATGCGCGAGAATGTAATTTCATGGTATGGACATCAACAATGCAATACAAATCTATAGCAAAAGTTATTTTCGCGAGTGTTTATTTTCGGGTGTTTATGTTCACTCGCAAAAATTCACTTATACAGTAATTGAATGGAGATTCATATCTTTTCTATAAAAATAACTTACAGGAATTCTACAGCTTAACCTTCAACTTTTTAAGCTTCCATGCAAAGCATTTTGACACTGGGTGGATCACGATGTCGTCTTTAATATGAAATTTAATGTCAATTAGCTAATCAGAAATGCTGTATAAAAGAATCAGCTGGGGCTAAAGATGGGTGCCATAAAATTTGACTTTGAGATGACAATGTGGCCCCACTTTTGAATGCAGTCACACATTTGCTATCATAACAATCAATACAAAAACTGAAAACCAGGACCATAATGACATTTTCACAAAAAATGGATTACACAATTTGAATTTCAAAGAATAATCTAACAAAACTTGAACCAAAGAGTTTTGCCGACATGTACAGCGAGCCATAACTGGGCAATTGTTTACTGTTAGCACTCCAATACAGCACCTTTTTCTATCAAAGAGCTTGCATATAACCTCTTATAAATAGCAGGGAGTATCTTCACAAAAATATTGCGCACATCTTGTTTCAAATTTTGCGACAGCACAATGTGTACTTGTACCCCTACTCAGTTATTACACACAGAAACTAATTTGTTTTTGGAGAACAATAGTTTTCATACACACAGAAGCACAATTTCAGCAGTAGTTATACATACAGTGTGAGTCAATAAAACCCTACATTCAGAAAGAATTATTTCTTCAAAGGTTAAACGTTATTTTTGCTGCATGTTTGATTGGGTGTTACGAGATAAACAGGTATCAGAAGATTTTTATTTGGTGTCTTTCGGACTTTGGGTTCGGAAACTATGTGAATTTTGCGGAGAGACCTTAAAAATTCTGTTTGGCGATTTCTAGCCCATATAATGCGGAGAAGAAGACGACACGACGTAACCATAACATTTATGGCAAAGGCTATTCAACGTGCCCCAAAAAATTTCAGATGGATCGATTTCTTCTCAACAAAAACATATCAGTTGAAAAAACGGTATATTGTGTAACATAATTATAAGTAAAATATCTCATCAAATTAATTACCTATGTTCAATCATAAATGGAAAGAGTCAGTTATTTGAAAATCAATCCATATCAACAATGACATGTTCAGTGCATGAACATAATGAAACGCTCAGAATTTTTGTTTTTCATCTCTAAGGTCATTATTTTGCACAAAAATACAGTATACTCAGCGTCCTTAAATTGCAAGTTGAAGTTGTCTGTAAATAAATTGGAATACTAAAAAAATTTAAATATCGCCACTACTTTTTCAAGCGGGAATAACCAAAACCCTTCTATGTTTTTTTCACTTGGCTCCCAAGTTTTGTTGTAGGTTAAAACCAGAAATCTGCTGACCAAAGTAAAAATGTTGTCTTAACCGCATTAACGTCTTATTGGCGAAATTGACATTTTTTACTCAGCATTCTTGTTATCTCCGGATATTATTTTTATAATCCTTCAATTACTCTCCACCTTCTATTGTTTAACATGCGTTAAGTGTGTTTACTCAAATCACTACTGACAAATACCGTGTTATATTTATGTAAATGATGCATCTTTGTTTGGCCTCAAAATCGGCCAAACAGGATTTTTCGTCTCTCAGCCAAAATAGGCATAACTCTTCCTCCAAAGACAAATGACACAAAATCACGTTTTCTGAAAGCCTGGTTATCCCTCTTTTAACCAAAGCAAACATTTGAGCAAAAATAATTAGTTAGTAACTATTAATTATTTTTTTATTCGATTGTAGGGTTTTTATTGACTCACACTGTAAATAAATAAACTAATCATGGGGTGATAGAGCCTTTTTTCAACAGGCAGCTCCACAGCTCTGGAAGAACTGCCATCTTATGTAAAATCATCATCTTCCCCATAACAATTCAACAAAGCACTAAAAACTCATCTTATATCATCAGTTTTTTTTGTACACCATAGTTGTCTGTTATTCATTCTGTGGTTTAATAATTTTTTTCTCTAAGTGGTTTTTACACCATGAGCGCCATTGTTTTGGTGGATTTGTGGCTCTATAAAATCCATTATTATAGGTAGTTCACTGCTATTAGATGGGGGTCCTGGGTGTGTAAATTCCCGATATGATTTTTTCATGCTGAAAAGGCTAAAAATTGATGTTATTCGTTTGGTTTTTCAGTAGTGGGCCTAAACTGTCTTAAAAATGATGGGGTCAAATTTTCGACTGAATGCCCCCTACCTGCAAGGGGGGAAATGTTAGTACAGGGAAAAATTTAAATCAAGTCAATTGGGTGTTTTAATTTAGCCTCATACGTTCCTCTCCTCATAAGGATTAAATAAGTAATATTTGCCTAGGTTCCAACCTTTAGTAAAGCCGGTATAGCCCATAATGGTTTACAGGTCACCCTGGGGTAATGCTTCGATGTTGTTTAAAGTGGGGTCAAATGATTCCCATTGTGTCATACTGAAACAAAACTGCTTTTAAAACTGTTTTGGTGATATCACCATTTCGCGACATCCAGGGGAAATTATGGTGACTCCCCATAGACCATGTAGACCCTTGCTACATTTTGCTATGTAATTAGCCACACCAATGTCACACACGTAAAAATAATTACATTTTTGGATCCCGTGAGACAATATAACAACTTATCACCAGTTTCACAACAAAATCTTGATCATTGGGTAAACCATTTTACCACAGATGACCTGGAACCATTACGGGGCTATAGCGCTTTAACTGAGCGGAACCTAGGCAAATATATACTTTTTTAAATCCGTATAAGAGACCAGACATGTTAGTGTACATTAAAAACACACTTGACTCGATTTTAAATTTTTTCCCTGTAAGTAACGCTTTTCCCCCTTGAGGAGGGGGCCAACAGTCCGAAAATTTGCAACCCCTCCTTTTTGACTGTCTGGTCGCCTATTGAAGAAAAACAGCAAGAAATCAACTTTATCACCAAAATCCTACGGAACTGTTTCACCATTGACATACAACCCCACTATATCAATTTCAAATATGCATTGTACTACTGGATTGATTCCTTCAGCCCAAATTTACCTGAAAGCAATGCATTACTCCGGCTCCCCCCCAATGCCAGACACTATAGAAGGCACTATGCCTCCCTATAATTATTATGGGTATTGATTTAATTTGAAATGGTCAGATCATGTATGATCATGTCTTTGTTGACAACCCATCAGTGATCATTACCTGCGCATGGCTATTCCACATTAATTCAATACCCAAATGGAAGGCAATACTCAATCCAGTTGTGCCTTCTATGGGGTGGCCACTGGATTCACCTTAATACTGATTTTTTACCCTTGGCAACATGTAGCGCCAAGGTATAGTGATGAGGCGTAGTTCAATTTCCGCATGTTATTATTTCAGATGCAAAATTTTTCCTTCCCATCAACACATAGAACTGTTTGAATTCTCCCCCCATTTGATCAAAACCTCCGGTAATAACTTCACATTGCTGAAGCCAAATTGTTAACTATATATTGCACACCTCTGAATACAGAAGATACCGACTTAATTACATATATATCACAACAAGGAATTAGGATTAACGACTTAACATGTATTTGGGGTTATTTTGCTTAAGTTTTTTGAAACAAGTGCAACTTGGTGCTGCGCTGTGATGAGACAGAGAATTCATGCATCCTTTATTCAATGGACCTGCAAGATCATAATATTTGCAAAAGCTGTCTTTTGTAATGTAGTTTTTTAGGTAACTGCACACCTATCGTGACTCTTAGGTCAAGTGTATCTTGAGGTATATTTTCCTTAGGCCAATGAATGGTTGGTTTAAACTCATTGCAGATTGTGCTGTTGACGCTAGCACTTTCGAACATGCTTCATACGTGCACCGAGTTTGAAAAACTAGTGTCTGCTGATGCAAGTCCCAACAGGAATCATCTCCAAAGCCAAGACCCTAATAATAGAGGAGAATCAAAGGACTCCTCGACCACCTGAAAATCCAAGTAGACTCTCACAAACTCGCCCTGAAATTCTACCCCGGAAGCAGTCATCACAAATTAAAAACAAATTGTGTTTTTCTGTCATGCATAAATTAGATTAACAACTGTGCATTTACTTTTTGCTATAGAAATACACTGTTGCCTAATGAATGCATCAAAAGTTCAGTGCGTGTCTTACCTCAATCTTAAGAAAAACAGCATAGACCGGGGTTCAGTCTATATATATGACATGTGGCAGCTATTGGAAATACAACATTCGGGCAATCAGTCATGTGACATTCTGAATTCAACCAGGGGGATCTTAAATTTTTACCTTCCCTTCCACGTCATGCAACATTCCTGTATTTGATTGTACACGCAAGACATAGAGCATACATTTCAATCAATTTAACTCAAATATAGTTTTTATGTATCAAAATAAAAGAGCTCAAAACCACGAAAATGCAGGCCCAGCCCGTCCGATAAACAAAGTACAGAGGGTGGCATACTGCACCAGATGTAACTAAGTTCTACGACATAATTAACATCAGCTACATTATTGTAGCACCATCTGGGGTTTTGTGGGACCCAACTGGGTTGCCAATGTGAAAAAAGGAAACTTGTCAATTTTTTTTTAAAAATACAAAATGCTGACATTTATATAGCGCCTTTCACAAGTATCACCACTTGCCTTTACATTTATTCCACTGCCACTAGAATATATGTCAGCTGCCATACAAATGCGCATGGTGTGAGTTTGACCACCCTCATGCTGTTCTGGGAGCATAGGTTGTGTGGCAACTGTTCCAGATCGGAGCTATTCTTATATGAGGCGATGACCGTGACCACAATTAGCCGTATAGCCCGATTTATTCCGGCCTAAATGTTATCAAGGATTAGAATTGACAATCTTCACACACCAATCCCCCCTCGCTGGTCTAGTGGGTAGGTAGCTGACCTCATGATACAGTGGTATTGGGTTCGAATCTCACTACTGCCTCTTTTAAAATATATAAAATTTTCATTATTTTTTTCAGGTTAGGGGAAAATTCTAAGTCCAAAAAAGATAATTAATAGCTGCCTTGAGGTTAGTGAGGGAGACCTGCTCTTGGAGCATGGGTGGTGGTCAAAACTACCGTGTGCTACAAATGCCAGAGGCCATAATTCATAGCTTTGGGTGGGATCAATAGACTACATGATATAAACAGCTCTCCATTTGCGATGAGTACAGAGAGGCAAGTTAGCCACAGGACTGAACCCATGGCTTTGGATCATGACTGGGTTTTGTGTCCATGCACTGGACCACATGAGCAAGATGCAGTTTTACTAGAAACTGAATCAGCGCTTCCCCCATAGCATTTCCCAGTTCGCTTTACCTGCCAGCAAAATGCATGTCATCAGATGGGAACTCATCTATACTTGACAGATTTTTTAATAATGTGCAAAGAATACACCCAAATTGTTTTTTCTGCTAATTACATTACCTCTCTCCCATTCTTACATGTTATTTTTGTGTAAAATATCTAGCTAAAATATTAGTATCAGACAATTATCACAAAGGTTGGCTTGTCCTCTACAGAGTGTTTGCCTTGGAATTGGCAAAAATAAAATACTTGAAAATGCCATACTTTTTGGCTATACTCTCTTACCAACATTAACCACCCAAATTTTCAGTTACACCCACAGCATTATGATGCAGTACTATTCTCCCCCTGTATCTCTTATGCTATTTTAAAGCAGTACTGGCACATTTTCAGAAAATACAAAATTTCTTCAATTTGCTCGCAAATAATAGTCTAGACCAATTAAAGAATAGAGATATAGAATCAGAGACTCGCACTCATTGATATTATAAAACCACAAAGGTCACAGACCGGTCAAACAAGTGCATGTCGTGAGAATCAACTCTGGCGTGTATTTTCTTGTGATAAATGCCATTTCCGCGTCGTCTGCTGAATTGATTTCGCCGAGTCCTTAATATAAAATTGTTCTGTTTACCCATAAGGCACTGATTTGGGCTTTATAATTTGAGGAGAGGGCTAATCAATTTTGAAAAATCTACAGGGCGCACTATTTTTTATATGTGCCAGTGTCTCTTTAATTCCCAAATGAGGTGGTTATTTTTTTCATGAGGATGTGTTTCAACAATCAGAAATACCTCTTGGATCTTTTTTGAAGAGCCTGAAAAATGAGAAAAACTTCCTATTTCTCTACATCTTCTAACACGATGATCTGTCCACGAGCCGAATCAAAAATGATCTGAAAATTGGTTATTTCTGTTACATGTTTTACTTGTAGCACAGTCCAATATTCTATATGTTGCAATGACTACATCATTTTTTTTTGCAATCACATTTGAGCTAAAGTTTGATATTGGATCATGTTAAAAAGACTTAGTTTAAGGTTGGAAATAACAAAGTGACAAAGTTTACAAAAAAAAAAGATGTCCCAAGGAAGAATCTAACTACCCCACAAGACAACATAAGTCTGAATCACAAAATACCTGAAACTGTTATTTCTGCTACATGTTTTACCGTGTAGCAAGTACAATAATTCCTAGATGTTAGCATTTACAGTGTACGGTCCATATTTACAATCAAATGTGAACTAGAGCTAAAGTTTGTAATTAATGGATCGTGTGTAAAGTCTGAGTAATTTAAAGTTGAAATAACGAAAGACAAAATAGAGAAAAAAACTTCCCAAGGGACCTACACAAGAACACATATAATGTCTGAACATCAGAAAATGACCTAGACCCGACATGTTTTTATTTATTACCTTGTAGATGTTAGCAATGATTAGTGTAGGTCATTTTTTTACAATCAGGATGTGAAGTTTGCTTGGATCCTAGTTAAAAAGACTGAGTAGTTTAAGTTGAAATAGCAAATAACAAAATACTTACAAACAGAAAAAAGACGTTGTAAGGAGAACCCCACCCACAAGTCCACACATAAAGCCTGAAAATCAGAAAAATGACTGGAAAACTGGTATGTGGAATCTGCCTCTAAACCACCTGCAACCGGGAAATCTGCCCTTTAAAACCGGGAAAGTTGGCCCCTCTGACAAGTGACCCTTTTTACGCCCCTTATATCTAATGAACAATAAATACAAAAATGGTGGTGCTATTGGATCTCAAATCCCCCTATAAATACATATTGGCTCTATTTTCATATGAGAAGATTGTTACTAGTGTTTGGGTTTTGGTTTGGGTATTGTTTGTAGGTATGCTATGGATACAGGCAATATTTTGTTATATCACTATAAACACAAAATCTGGCTGCCATTTTTAAACTGGCATCTTTAATTCCAAATTAAGGCTAAGTCTGTTCACATAATCTGACAAACAGGAGAAAGCTTGACTATGTTCATAATAGTAATTATTCGCCATATGTGATACCGAATTAACACCAGCACCATTTAATATGTAGATAAAACATTGAAAAAAATACGACTTATAAGTTGAATTCAAAAGCATGAGGAGACATCAAGGTGCCTTCTTGGAAAAATCTTGAATGTTTCTTCATCCATCTTAACCCATTTGCACCGTATCCTGCACGCCAATATGGCTCAACCCACAATTCATTGCATGCCTTTTGAACAGTTCACAATCGGCATGAAAAATGCTTTTAAAGAGTCCAAACAAGCCTAGTCATAGCTATAGGTCAGTGAAATTTTGAGACGGCTTTCCAAACCCCACAGTCCTTTTAAGCCATCCCAAATTGCTGACTTACGTGCTATAACTTATATACTTGTGTGAAAAGATAAGCATGTGGTCGTTTTTCATTCAAAATAATATAATGAATACTGTTTTTTTTGTCTTAAAGGAGAACCCGCACAACAATAATATTATACATATACTCTATAAAATAATTATTGACCACAATCGAGTGGTTTCATCTAAAAATGGAATGATTTAACCATAAAATGAATTAACACATCTAGTCTACCATGCGGGCTATTTAAAATTTGCGCTATTGTATAACATGTTATCCGATACGGTCGGCACGTTTCGTCATACAGGCCTGATAGGAAATGACATCTGAAAGCGTCACGTGAGAAGGTGTATGACACTACGGTGCCGTCGGTATCGAACAACACGTATAAATATCCCATATACAGTAGCAGGAATTTCAAATAGCGCATGGGGGGTCAGGCAAAATGGTTTTAATTCATTTTTGTTAGTAGTATTCCTTTTTCCCATGAAACCCTCGATAGATGGTCAAAATTATTTTATACGTATATTGTATAATTTATTATTAGTACGGTTTTCTTTAAATCAGTACTTTGATTAAATGACTTCACGCTGTAGCAAGTTTTGGGCGTGTGACGTGCCTCCATTTTTTTTTTTTTTCTTTTTAAACCACTCTGTCCACTCAAATGATGGGATTATGAAGCCTTAAATAATAAAGTCACAAGCAGTCATTAATTTTCCAAATTTGATGTTCTCGCATTTGGCTCGCAGATGTAGTCGTTAGTTTTTTACACCGCGTGCCTCTCTACGTTTACCTTCTGATCCACGAAATCAGGAAATTCTAACGTTATAAAATATACTTAAGTAGTTCAAACAGTCCTTATATTTTCAATTTGATTTATCGATTTTGCTCGCAAGTTTAAAGGGATTTTTGCAGGTTGTCATCAATTTATATTTCGTCTGAAAACCAATGTCAACATTTTGAAGCCGACCTTTCAAGAACAGCCATTTTGTAAACATGGACATGAATATACACAGTCAATAACAGTATGTTACCTAACCCTAATCCTATACACCATAGTTTATCCTACCATAACATAACCAGAACCGCAACTCACACAGTCCCTAAACTCTGAACCTTTTTAAAGTGATGCCAACCGTTATCCCCACACCTGAATCCCAGCGTACTGTTACGGAAAGTGCATAGACGTGTAAAGTATTGGGATCCTGATGAGCAGTTTCACAAATTGCCATCTTAATCAATAGGAATTTTCAGCTTTCGGGGATATTTTACCACGCAATAAAATCTAACTTGGACCATATGGCAGGGGGACAGTATGGTTTGTTTCAATTTTGAATCATTGATATGGCTATGGCCTCTGGATGACCCCCCCTCTGGGACCCCCCCTCCCCCCCCCCCTTAGGATTTTCATTCACTATGGTTTTTTTTCATTTAGCCAGGACCCTCAAGCTATCATTTTATGCTGTGTTGCCCATTTGATAGTTGGGGGGTGTGAGCGTTAATACGGGGCCTGTTTTGCCATGGCAACATCAGTAATGAAAAACTTGAATTCGGAAAATGTCTTATCTTTTGCAGTAACAACATAAAAACAACCATTCAAATGTCTAGGTATATATATTTTGAGTTTCCAGTGATTGCATCACAATCTGGGTCAGTTAAGGTCATGATTATGTCGAACTTTTGGCTGTTACCATGCAAGCCCTCTTAAAATTGGATTGTTGAAGAAAACTTTCATTGTGAATAGACAACATATAAACAAAATCTAGGTGTCAAGAGGGTTACAATTTGAGCTGCCCCAGTTTATTTGCAATTAGATATGGGCCACCTAGGCCATTGTTTATGCCAAAAAAGCGTCATTACCATGGCAACACCCTCTTAAAATTGGAAAATTGGATTTTGTTATATTTACATACGAAAAACAATGGTTAATTTAGTGATAGACTATGATTTTCTTAACCATGTTTTTTTTCAGTTAGCGTATTACCCCTTAGCTATCACAATTTACTTCTGTGCCATCATTTGCCATGTGCAACACATATGGTAATTTAAACTTGCAAAAATCCATCATTTATTTGTACAAATCAGCATAGAAACAAAGTCTAAGCTGCTATTTTGATTGCAAATCAGATTGGGTTAGTAGGGTAACGGTATGACGTGCCAACTGGGGTCGTTCCTACAGAAGTTGAATGGTCACGCATTATGTACTATAACACACACTTTGGGATCAATGAATGATGTCAATGGTTAACTGAATATGACATCAGAGAAATTAACAGCTTTTAAATTTACCGCACCAATATGTACAAAAACTTTTATATAACATTAAAATGACAAGCAACCAAAGCAACCCTAACATGAATTTTTTTCTAAGACTGCAAAACGGAGGGGGGAAGCGGGAATCAAACCTACGACCTTCCGATCACTTATGGCGGATGCCCTATCCACAAGGCTACCATACCTCAAAGCTGGCACCTACGCCCAGAGACATTCTAGGGACTGATTGGCTTCCCATGCTGAAAATGGAATTTTGAGGAATATATAAATATAGTTATCTTGACCAACACACAGAAAAATTCAATCGCAGGAGTGGTCTCGTCGGGGAACCCCGCCTTGATATCACCGCCCGCTCCATAACCAGGAGGCCGTTAGACCCCATTCCCATCCTACTCCTCACGCAGGAAGGATAATTTCAGAGTTTCCCTCGTTAGTTTTGCCAAGGGAACCAGTAATTACGACTGCCATTCCTGTTTGAGATGGTTTCTATTCTACTTTTATATTCCTCACTGCAAAGAAGTCATGATCGAGACCTATCCCCACCTCTGAACAGATACAAGTGGCCTCCAGCACTTCCATGTGGAACATTAACCCGCAGTCGTGAAGGTTTTCAGAAAGGCTGTGTGGAGGGCTACACTGTAATTAAAAAATATGCTTACTTACATCTCCAGTCTGCAATCGCTCTCAGCGATGGTTGCCTTTTCCTGTGGGTGTGTGATGTGTTGTGGGGGTTGTGGAGGTTTGTGCCGCTCCCGTGTTTTTGGGGGTTGGCTCTCAAATCTCAATGCTCCCCGACCGGTCACACCACTTTTGGTACCAGAATAATTAGCTGATTCCCCTGAGAAGGGTATGGACAATCGTCATCGACATGACAATCGTAATTGACCTGGAGTGCCGTCGTTCTGCCGTAGGTGGCGACAGACTACCTTTGGTAAGGACGAAGGTGGTTTCTTTCTGCTGAGAAAATTGTGGTGTAGGAGTATTTGTTGCTGCTCAGGTGGTTCAGAGATAGGGACATCCGGTTGCTGGCCTCCATGTACTAGGAGTTGGGAAAATTTTGTTGACCGCCTCTCTCCTGGGAATGTCCCCATCCCAGACACACAGAAGGTCAGAGGGTCCTCGGTGGAATGCCAGCGGTTTGCCGCACATCTGCCATAATGTGGACGGTCCCACTAGACCTGTTCGCCTCAGCCGTGCATCATCACCTTCTGACCTATTACTCTGGGACCCAGATCCTTGGGCGAAGAAGGACGTCATGGCGGTGACTGGTAGGGACTGATAGCTAATGCTTGGGGTCCCCATCCGCCATGATCCGAGATGTCTTTGAGAAAGTGGCTCTTCTTTCCCAGTATTGCTTGCCCTGCTGGTAGGCCCCATGTGCCCACGCATCTGTGGTTTCCCAGGCTGCCAGTTCTGCTGCCTTGAGAGAGAACCGATTCGGCTTCCCATAGTGAAGGCCTCTTGTAATAGGGGCTTCGGCCAGACCCATTTGTACCAGAGTACCCCATAGATTCTCTGACTGTCTGTCTGGTGGCATTTCTACAGACTGGGGTGGGTTAAAAAAACAAAAAAAAAAAAGACTAAGGTTAGACTTTCTGAACAGGCTGTTGCGCTCGCTGCTTAGGCAAGTCGGAAGTCAACAAGTGTATCATGATTCTGATCCTCGACTCCTTCGACGCCGCCGTTACCATGCATGGTGTGCCCCGACAAAGAATCGATCCTTTTGTGTAGACAACTGTAGGCCATATTGCCAAATTCCTCACTCAGTTCTTTCAAGGAGAAAGGTCCTAACTCCCGGGGTTACCAACACCTTAGCAGACTCAAAAGAGCTTGATGTCAGACAGTTTTCCCCCCCCCTCCCTTTCCTCTGGTAAAGGATATGTTCACGACAGCGTTCCCTGGTTCCTAGCCTTGTTCCAGAGTGGATTGACACTGGTCTTTCATTCTTGGTGTCAGAGGAGTTTAAAAAAAACCCAGCCAAAAGCTTAGTTTCTGCATTTCCAATAGACTGCTTTCCTTATTGGCTCTGGCAATGGGTTCGGAGTTCACGCCTTGTATACCGCCAATATCCCCTCTGTGTTGAGGACGTGGGGGTCTCATTCTTCATCAGATTTCTTTTACACAAATCAAACACGGTATTTTGTTGCTGCCTCTCACCACCATAGTTTGTCTACTGCGCAGAGAAACCTTGGTGTCTAGTTAGGGGCTCCTTGACGGTAAGGATCTTCGTACTTCTCTTCAACTCTTTATCTCTGCATTGCCACCACATGGGCAGGGACACGTTGCCTGCTGGATTTCCTCAGTCCCGAAATGCGGCACGAAAAACACATGATCGGTTGCTGGCTCCTGGTCATAGCACATGATCTTCAAGCTCTAGCTTCCTCCTGGCATTCTTTAAAGGCCGCCACCCGACATGGCGGACAATGTCAGTTGGTTGCTGCTACCAAACCTTTCAACAAGCCTAGTAGCAGCTAGAACCAGTAGCTGTTCAAGGTGACCAATTCCTTACGTGGAAGTTGCTCTTCCAGTTTGTTAGGTTTTTCGTTTTTCAGGTCTTCTTTTCTTTTCTTCGAAAACTTGAAGTCCGATTTAACCAGACTTATGTGGTTGCGGTGCAATAAGGGGTTCCTTCATATGTGGATGATGGCAAAGGTCTGGACCCAAGACATCTGAGGTCATGTTCCGATTCCATCTTCCATGTTGCCATTTTTCTGGATAAAAGATATAACATTTTTCCTTACCGAAATTCCAAGCTCTTATAGTGGTGTTTCTAATAGCAACAGCTCCAGCACTCACACCCACCACCACATACCAGCTTAAAGGCAAACAAGCCGCTTCTGATAGCGGGGGACCCCCACCAAACATAAAACCTGATGGATGAAAAATCCCTAAAGGGAAATGTCAGGGTCTCATAAATACTCATAATAGCCTCAGATTGTTTTTAAGAAAGTCTTTTTTTTCAAGTCCTAATTTTTGTCTCATGGTGTTGTCATGGGCAACATCCCTAATGCCATGGACATGACCTTGTACTTTAGATCTTTATGCAAATCAACTGGGGCAGCTAGAATCCATATACCTAGGCCTACATTGTGTTTTGTTTGTTTAATT
Organism: Ophioderma brevispina; assembly: GCA_023653785.1. Taxonomy (NCBI): domain Eukaryota; kingdom Metazoa; phylum Echinodermata; class Ophiuroidea; order Amphilepidida; family Ophiodermatidae; genus Ophioderma; species Ophioderma brevispina. Next base: position 28,026 of record JAMKCH010042746.1, on the reverse strand, counting down.
AAAAAACATAAATTTTACTCCCCTCAAAAAGATAATTTTCGAGACACTGTTACCATGGTACTACCGTAATTGACAATTTCTCTGACCTTAATAATCACAATTCTCCTTGCAAGCAAATGGGAGGCTTGAAATTACATAAAAATTGCACCTAGAGCCTGTTTTTTATGTTGTGTATTTTAACAGAATAGACATTCTCTAATTCACATTTTCCCATTACTTACTGCGTTGCCATGGCAACGCTCGGGCACCCATACCCACCACCGATTTAAAGGCAAACAAGCAGATTCCGTAGCTGAGATCCAAGCTACACAAAAACTCGAGTGAATGACATCCTCTAAGGGGAGGGAGGGTTTCGCTTTTAAAAAATATTAAGTTTTCCCCTCAAAAAGCTATTTTTGAGACTCAACGTGAGTAACCATGGTAACGACCATAATCGGCATTCTATGACCTCAAATAACTGGTATATGCTTTGCAATCAAATGGAAGCTTGAAATACATATAAATTGACACCTTGAGCATGTTTTTATATGTTTGTAGTTGGAAAGATATGACATTTTCTAATTGCACATTTTCATTACTCTGCGTTTGCCACTGGCAACGGCTCTGGTACCCATACCCACACCAATTTAAAGGCCAAACAGCAGATTCCAATAGCTGAGGATCCAAGCTAACCAAAAAGTCGATGAATGATCTCTAAGGGGAGGAGGGTTTCGCTTTTAAAATATTAAATTTGCCCCATCAAAAAGCTCATTTTTGGAGACCCGCTGTTACCAATGGTAACGACCATAAATCGACATTCTATACCTCAAATAACCTTTTATTTTGCCTTGCAACACATGTGAAGCTTGAAATATATAAATTGACACCTTGAGCATTTTTTATGTTGTTTAGTTACAGAGATACGACATTTTCTAATTCTCATTTTTTTCTCGCTTACTACTGCGTTGCCAATGGCACGGCTCTGGCGCGCACACCCACCACCAATTTTAATGGCAACAAGCAGATTCTGATACTGATGACCCAGCTAACAGAACAAACATGACGAATGCAAAATCTCTTAAGGGGAGGGGGATAGTTTCGGTTTTTTGGGCCCATAGCCTATAGTGATGGCTTATAGACGAATTATCGAGTCTGTTAGTTGAAGACACATTGTCTTTGGGTTGCTATTTTGATATGTTACATTTTGTTTTAATAACCTAAACCTCCCGCTACTTCACAATCTCTTCAAGTTCTACGACTTAATTAATTTTTTAGAACTTTTGGGAGCTTTGTGTGAGATTTAACCCCTTGTTCCACCTGCCTATCTCTTATCAATCATTTTTTGATTGGTTACGTTGGAATGTGATATCATGTACTGATGCAAATCAGAGATACTGTAATAATGGTGGTTGGTGGTACTACATATAGAGCACTATTTTGATTAGTTACTCCGAGGGCTATCTTGTATGCATCATGTTAATCAGCCACTCGGACAGATTGTATCATAGGTGGTCATGCCCAGGGTTATATTGTTTTTGGGTCCATTCTCTTCAGAAATTCTACCTTGTGCTTAAGGATGAATCCCTATGTGTTATGTTGGTGTCTTCCATAGTTTCCATGCATCACTCTGACCAAAGACCAAATTAACGGACTTACAAATCCTTCCGTACTTGCCCACTTAATTGGTTTCATTGCACTACTCAGAGAATATTAGGTCCATAATTTCACTGTTTACAACACAACATGAAATGAGTTCCTGATAGTACCCACTTAAAACTTATACAAAAACAAAATGGTTTCATTTTATTAGGTCTATACTAACCAAACCCTACCAAAGAAAAAAAAGGTTTCATGTATAATTTTAAAAGTAAAGGCGGGATTAAAGGCTGACTCAGATCGAGATATATTTTTTGTGTGAAGTACTTAAAAATAGTCATCTGAACTAAAGATAGTCACATAAAAGCTAATTAAAGTTTAGAGATGGACGGTATTTTTTGTTTTCATAGAGTAAACATGCACAGTATAACATCGCCATAGGATATACCTTGTTATAAGAAATTCCGGGATCCGAATTTAAAACAAAGTTGTGATTTCTATAAGAAGGGCTTTGATTTAAGCTTAGTTATTTCACAGCACATGATTATTATCGGACATCATTATGTATATGCAAGAACACACTTGTTTGAAAATTAGTTCGCCCTCATCGGAAATCTCTGAGTCAGCCTTTAGGAACTCCTTGCCCACAACATTAAATACTTTGTAATTTGGTTGATTTACTGATACGAGACTGTGAACTTGAAATGTACCTTATATTTCACTCTTTTGTGAACTCCTATGCAGAGTGACCGTATTGTGATAGTACCTTGTCTTGTCAGACTTCAGCTGCTTTCCTTGATACCTGTGCATCATTAGTACTTGCCCATTTTGGACTTGGAACAATAATCAGCACATTGGAAATTGATGGGCAAAACTGCAGAAGTGAGAGATGGTTTTGTATTTACTTTACAACATTGACTTCTTCATGCAGGCATTGAAGACTCAAATGCGGCATCAATCAAGATCGTCCTCCTTTGGTGTGAGCTTCTTCGTTCTCCTCGGAGATGGACTGCGGTCGTCAGGATCTTCATCTCCGCTAAACAAGTTTTTAAATATATTACCTGCCAAAATTGTGTAACATTTTTGTTTAATCTTTACACGGTTCTAACATATATGGCTTGGTTTGAAAAAATCATCTTTTGTTTAAATCACTGAAATGAAAGGGGAAATTAACTGCATATAACATGGCCATTCCCTCTTATACTAGTTTAAACAAGCAGAAACAAGGCACTAGCCCGCACACATACAACACATATCAACATGAAGCAAGCTAAGCAAGCTATAAAATAACCAAGGCACTTGTAAAACATAGACCACTTGATGGCACTCAAGTGAAGTACTTAGCTTTTAAGTGCTTGTTTATCAATGGTTTTGCTTGTTTCCGCTTTTGTTGTTTGAGCTTGCTTTGGAATGCTATAGCTTGGTTTCTGGCTTTATTTAGCAGCTTGTTTTGGATAAAGAGAGAGTTTTATTGTTATTGGTGTTATTCCCTCTTTCAACCAGAGGATTGAGGGCAAGACATTTTTTTCATGCACAATCAAGCATTTTACATTTAGCAGTGTTATAAAATAAAAATAAAGAAAATGTAACGTGGCACTTTGCAACTTAAGTGCATTTGGGCTTGCAGAATGTTTTAAAATTACAAACTTATGACGTTTTTTTTAAACTTAAAACTGCCGCTTATTGCTGGCTGTGAGGCCATCCTACAGTAAGTGGTAGGGAGTTTGAGTTAAGACAAAAAATCTTGTTACCTAACATTCCTCAGGTCCAGTGGGTTCAGGAGGCGGTAAGCCAAAGAAGTGCTGTCCTATTTTGTCTAGGTACTCTGCATAAGCAGGTCCCCCCCCCGCTTGAGTAAGGCTGGTACGTATGCACATAGTTCTGTGAATTGTGCAACTGTGCCTCTTGGTTCAACAACAATAAAGACACCCGGTTTCAAATTGGTGTCAGCTTGCTGATGAGAAAACCCTCCTTGAGACTATAACTAAAGGAAGAAATACAAGATCCCATTCTATAAACACATGGCAGTGGTAACTACATGTGGTTCTGCTGATAGTGAGATTATGCATATATGTGGTTAAGGATCATCTTTCCCCAGCCTGGCTGCAGCTATCACACTGCCCCTACTTCATATGGGCTCTACTGTTAAATTTTTTGGGCTCAGATTGAAAACAATTGGCTTGAACCTTTTCAGCAAGGCCCTGTGTGACAAACAAGGCAGCAGCTTGGAACACACTGCAAGCCAATCACTTGTCATTTTATTAACAGTAATAGGTTGATGATTGACGAGGTGCGGTGCAATATTACACACTCTTCGAATTTGCGGTTATTGGCTTTCGTGCTCACTATATTCAAAATGGCAAGCGGTGTGATCTCCTAAAAAACTTTACATGTTAACGACCATTATACAACCCCTTACAACACACACACGATTTCAAGTGGCCCTAGGACTGGCATCTATGCTGGCGGCCCACAAAATGCACCGTGTGTGTTTAATTCTAATTAAAATAACAAGTGCGTAGTTAGTGCTGCAGGCAACCCCTTTCAAATTGTGAGGTGGTACCAATGTTTCCACCAGCTGTATGGGGTGCAGTAAGTGCAATGCCTTTTTGGGTCCAGCTTTAATTTCAAATGAGAGCATCAAGGGATGGCTGTGGCTTACTCCAGATGTGTGGTGTTGATTGTACACTGAAGTGAAACACTTATAGGTTGCCTACAAGCAACAAGTGGCATGCTAAGTGATAATTCCCATATCCGAACGTCCCTTAAAAAACTGCTTTTTTTTTCCACTTTTTGTCGAAAATCACACGGAGGACCCTCTTGTTTTAGGAGAAATTGCCCCTAAAATATCTAACAATAATGCTACAACCTTTTTGCGGTGATCGTCAGGTATTTAGTCTTTTCCCGAAAAGGATTTATGTATCTGCCTATAGCCGTGAAATTTGTTCATTGTTAGGCCAAACAAAAATCAGTTGTTTCCAGTAGGTAGTCCAAAAACCTAAATGTAAAATGCAACTTTTCATTTTAATTTAAAAAAAAAATTGAAAAGGGTTTCCTCCCCAGAAATTGCTCAAATTGGCTAAATGGCACGTCAAGACAGTGCAAATCAGACTGGATTGTCCAATTAATTAGTTTATAAAACAAAAATATTGATTTTGGTTGTGATCATGGATCACTTGAAAATCTTATCATTTCTGTTCTTTGTTTTTTCCTAAAAATGCAAATCTCCTCAGTAAATAAAAGAAAAACACAAAAGATGTAAAATGGCTCCAAATTAAATGTATGTGTTGCCTACTACTGGCAACCACTTGAATCCCCTGCTGATCGCACTACCCATCACCCAGCCCATTGGATCCTGTATCCAATCACTTACCTGACTACCCCCACCCTCAACCAACCACTCCACCACACCATGGAATACTGACTTTGTCCTTGGTCAACCACTGATTTCAGTACTCCATCCAACCAGGGCACAAAAAGCTCACAAAGACTAACTTAATAAGGTTTGAAAAAAATAATTTTAGCACAATTTATTGCTAAAGTGGTATATCAGGGATTAAACAGTAAATTTAGATGAACATTGAGGAATAGGAAAGGGCTTGTGTATGGCCCGGCCAGGGAGATTAGTAACAAAAATTTACTTACAGTAAACATTAACTGCTGTTTTCTCACTTTATTCCAACTTTTGAAGAAAACTGAACTTTCTTCCATTTGCCATCTTCCTCCCCAATTTTTCAATTGCCAAAATTGCAGAAGCAAAACTACATCCTCACGGTCAGATGTTCAAGGGTTTTGAAACCTGATCTTGTTATGAACCTAATTGCCATTTGTATAGTCAATTCACCTTCTGTCAGCCACCAATTACTACCACATCAACCATTTTTTTAGGACACTTTCCCACCCACCTTTTCAACCACAGATCATGAAAAAGTATTATTCACTGCTGTCAAACTGAAGTACTTATAAAATTTTTTGTCAGTACAGAATCTCCTGCAACTTTTGGTCTTTGTTTTTTTTTTTTTTTTTTCAATTTTGGCTTTCTTATAAACCTGTACCGACCGGGGGGGGGGGGCGATTTTGAGTTTGAGCCCCAACAAAGGGGCCTCCGAACCTAGGTTGTCAGAAAATTTCAGAAAATCAGCTGCGATCTCCCTCTATTTCTAGCTACTTTTTGAGGTGTTTTGAAGAAAATGGTAGAATATGGCTTTGGCCATGGAAGTAGGGTCTCTGGAAATGAAAGGTACAAATGGGGAGTGTCCACTGAACGAAAAAAGCCTGAAAAATGAGGACTTATAGCGGATTCATACCATACTCTCCCAATGTGAGAACCCATAACTTCCTCCCAAGTGAGAACCCCCCCCTCCCCACCCTGTACATTTAATTTGTTTGCTGTCATACCCACATTTTTAATTTTATCTAACCAACATTTTTTACCATTAACCTTAATTTCCAATCCACCGCCATAACACACACAAACACCTGACAATCACACACACAAATGAATGCACACATAGTAGTAACAAAACAATAGTTCATAAAAATATGAAGTGGCATTTAAAGCAGGAAAAAGAATCATATTTTAGTTGTCATGTGCAAAGAAACTTTCTAAATTTAGAGGTAACATACTCCATGGGTGACAAAAATCATATGTTTATGCCCTAACCTGTACCTCCTAGTCGTAAAATTACTTACTAGGGCATTGCTATCTTATATATGAAAGAACTGGTGTGACAGGGTTCTGATTGACCCTGGCTATCTATACCAAAACCAACATCCCCATGCCAACACACTTTACCCTTGACCAGTCATACGACGCTTGATGTCCAAAATGGTTCCCTGTTTTCTTGGTAGAGAACCCTACTAACATGGCCTGCAGAGTCCACCAGACAACTACAATGAACCAAGCTATTGACAGAGAATGTGTAGAAGTGTAAACTTTTCGTGGCGTTTCTTGATAGTTTATTCCCTGTTCTTAATTGCGTGTTAATGTTTTCCAAGGGGGTGAGTGTTTTGGGCCCTATCGACCTTTTGCTCGAGACTCCTCCATATCACTGTTGTTTTTTATAATGTGGTCGTAATTGGACAATAAATTTTGAATGTAACATATTTTCTCATGCACGCCAGCACTGCCGTGTATAGACTTACTTCGTAGCAAAAAAGGGAAAGCTGTGCACATCCAATTCAATAAGTGGGTCCATTTTGACAGGATAAGGCAGCAGTCTAAAGACCTAGACTAAAGACGTTACAATGGTGATTTGGCTCAATTCCCACTTCAAAACCAGGGTTATGAAATACGTAGACATTTTGTGCAAACATTTCGTTACCATTGTACAACAACTAGAGCCCTAACCGACAAGCCTAACAAAACAACAAAACCATTCACTATGTTTTGCAAGCAATTTCTTCTACATACCATTACCACAGGCCCTAGGATTGGTAAACACTACTCCAATTACCACAAGGTATTACAACTGATGTGCACAATCCAACAACTCATTACCACCTTGACTTATGCCTGATGTGTTGAACATTCAATTACCACAATTTACCACAAAATTGCCATGCGTGGTAATCCTGCTGGTAAACAGGGCTAATGACGTACGTGTCTTATACTGAGTAGGAACCATGAAAGTTGAGTAGTGGTAGATAAAGGGAGGACCCCTCTCTATTGCTGGGTGTTTTTCTGTGGACACTGGAATGTCACTCTGTCGCTGTGTGCCAGCCTTGTTCTTTAAACAGAAATATCTGAAAAAGGAAAAATAGTATGTTAAACCATCATGTTTGTAATTAATCAATGAAAGATTTTTTATCCACATGCCGTGAACATAATGTAACTAAAATCTAATTTTGTTAACAAAAATCAGGACTTACTTCTACATATCTTCTCCTACGCAAAATCTATTTTTCCCATTATACAGCCTCAGAGCCATATAAAATGCAACAACTTTTGTAATTGATGTTATGTTTAAACCACCCACATTTCAAATTCATAAGCGATTTATACAACTGAATAAAATCTAATCTCCATAGGCTTATTTTTTGATTTTGTGGGTTAGGGTTTAGCCCTCTTATTGCCAGAGCACATGGAATGCATCTCTGAATGAGATTGTGGGAAGTGGTGGAAACGTTAGTAAATCACTGCATGTGCAAGCATGAATGAGTTACCTCCTCCTTCATATTTTGAATAAATGGAGCTTCTAATTCTAAGTACTTACGTAGTACAAGCCTGTGCTCAAACATGTCTACCTCCCCTGTTACCTCTTTTTACATGGAACTCGGATAAGCTAGTACCACCACACCCCTCTCCGTCTTTGAGTGTAATGAAATTATACCGTGAATCTTGTAAATATCTTTTCTGTGACAGATACGAGACAAAAATTAGTGGGTATTAGTGCATTTTAGTTTGAAAGCAAACCTCAAGCAGTATAAACAAGAACTTTCAAAACAGATGACAAATAACTGTACAAATACATGTAATTGAACTCAATCCTCCCTACCACAACACCACACTATGATACTGTGTGGTATTTTCGTGGTATTTGGGGATCCTGCAGCCACATGTATAACTCATAACATGCATACATTATATAACCTCTCAATAACCAATCAAATGGGCCTTTATATCTGTTGGCTATTCACCTTTTCTTAGCATGTCTCTGATTTGCTAATAACCAATCAAATTGGCTGGTAATAAGACTTTTTGCTGCTTCTACCCCAGCAACTTTGCAATTGTAAACTTCAGCTAACATCGAAAGGCATGTGTTTACGTTGTGGTAACAGACGTTGATCCTGAGGGATCAAATTCCCGCAAGTTGTCGTCCCGCCAGAGGGGCAAATTTGTAGTGGTCTCGTGATTTTAAGGAAGGGCGTGTGAACATTGAGATTTCCGAGTATCTATTTTGGTTTTGTACCTTTGTCAATATGTGATGTATTGTATGTAACAGTATAGCATTTCTAGAAAGAAATTGGACTATGAACCCGATGATGGCAGCAGATTAATGTAAAAAATGTCGCGTAATTTTGAGAAAAAACTAAAAAAAAAACGATTTTGCCCAAAATTTTCAGACAGCATAACAAAAACAATTTGAATTTTTCAATATTCTTCTGTTATTTTTTAGAAACACGACAAATTTGTCGAGGGAAAACGGTTTTTTTTCATTTTTTAAAAATAAGCTTATTTTCGAATATAAGGGAAAATGTCAAAAAAGTATGATTTTTACTTAATAACATTTTCATTTTCCAAAATTTTGAGTAAATATATTGGAGAATATCTTTAGTTTAGAAATCTAAGATGGAAAATTAGAAAATCCTCCCTAGAGAAGAAACCGATTTCTATCTAGGAAAGTTAAACCTTACCTTTACTTCGGTATTCTGGAGTTATCTTGTCTGAAATTTTGCCAAATTTGGCGAAAATGAACATTGAGAAAATCCGCGTTTTTAGTAAACGAGAGCATCAAGTATGCTGTGGCTTACTCAGATGTTGGTGTTGAAGTTGTACACTTTAGTAGGCCTACAAGCACAACAATGGCATGCTAAGTGAATAATATCCCATATCTAACGTCCCTTAACTGCATTTTTTTCCACTTTTCACAAATCACAGAGCAGACCCTTCCTTGTTTTAGGGAGAAAATGCCCCTAGATCTAACAATATGCTACCACCTTTTTTGCGGTGATCGTCAGGTATGTAGTCCTTTCCGAAAAGGATGTTAGGGATAATAGGCATATGCCAGTGAAATTGTTCATTGTTAAGGCCCGACAAAAAATCAAGTAATTGTTTCCCAGTAGGTAGTCCCAAAACGCTACATGTAAAATCACTTTTCATTTTAAATTTAAAAAAATGTAAATTGAAAGTGTTTCCCCAGACATTGCTCAATTGGGCTAAATGGGCAAGTCAAGACAGTTGCAAATCAGACTTGATTTCCAATTATTATTTTATAACAAATATTGAATTTGGAATCACTTGGGAAATCTTTATCATTCTGTTTTTTTTTTTTTTTTGTCTAAAAATGCAAAATCTCCTCAGTAAATAAAAGAAAACAACAAAATATGGTAAATGCGTCCATTAATGTCATGTGGCCTACTACTGGCAACAAACTTGAAATCCCCTGCTATGCCAACTACTTCCATCACCCAACCCATCACCCAACCCTTGGATCCTGTATCCATCAATTACCGACTACCCCACCCATCAACCACACTCCACCACATCCACCAGCACTGGAATCTACTTTGTCCTTGTCAACCACTGATTTCATTACTCATATTAACCAGGGCAGCAAAACGCTACAAGACTAACTAATGTTGAGGTTAAAAAAAATATTTTAGCACAATTTATTGCTTAAAGGTGGTATATCAGGGATTACACCAGTAAAATTTAGATGAAATTGAGGAATAGGAAGGGCTTGTGTATGGCGCCAGGCCAGGGAGATAAGTCACATAAATTACTTACAAGTACTCATAACTGCTGTTTTCTTTCCAACTTATTACAACTTTGAAGAAAAATAAAAGAACTTTCTTCCATTTGACATCTTCCCCAATTTTCAATTTCAAAACACATGCAGCAATCAACACACACTACAAACAATGCCACACATAGTATGCAACAAACAATAGTTCAATAAAAATGATGAAGTGGTGGCATTCAAAGGAAAAGATCTATTTTAGTTGGTCATACAAACGCACCTTTTCGAAAGTTAAGAGTACCCACTCACATGTGTGACAAAATCATATGTTTTGCACTACCTGTACCTACTACTGTAAAATTACTAGGGACATTGCTTATCTATGACAAGAACTGGTGTGACAGGTTCTGAGTGACCCTGCTCCTATCACCAAACAAACATCCCTGCACACACTTATACTTGACAGTTACTGACCTTTATGTCCAAAAATGGTTCCTTTTCTTGGTAGAGACCTACTAACAATGCATGCAAAGATTCATCACGCCAGAAAACTACAGTGAACCAAGAGTATTGACTAGTCCTAACAAGAATGTGTTACAAGTGTTAGAAGTGTAAACACTGTTCTTTCTGTGCGTTTCTTGATAGTTATGGCCCTGTTTTTCTTTTTTCTTGTGCGTGTTAATGTATTCCAAGGGGGGTGAGTGTTTGGGCCCTATAGACCTTGTGCTCGACTCCTCCAATCCTGTTTTTGTTTTTCATACTGTGTCGATTGGAAATAAGTTTGTGACAAATTGACACACTCACCCAGCACTCTCTTTTAGACTTACTTCGTAAGCCAAAAAGTGGACTTTTCCTTCACGCCATTTCAAGCTGTCTCTTTCTCAAATAACTTTATCTTTGAACTTCCAAATTGATATGTTTGTTGGCAAGTGATGAAAATACATCTTTATGCATATTTGAATCAAACAATATTTTGGCCTCTAACTCCAGAAACTAGAAGAAATTGAAATTTCATCTGGTCTAAATTGCGCTTTGTTTCATTTTCAATATTATTTTCGTTTCCAATATGCGTTCGCGCAAAAGTTACATTAAACACGCGCAGCTTCATTACGCATCAAAAATTCACCGCGTGACGTGATGGTGCGCCTGGCTCCTGAACGGCGTGAATTGTCTTAATTCCGCCGTTTGACAGCGTTTTTGTGACTTTAAATGGTCCAAATAGCTGTTTTTACATCGGCAAAAATACAGGCTCCGGATGTCTGCAGTGGATAACCTTTGTTGGTAACTATAGAACACAGTTTGAGGTTTAAAATGGTGCAAAAATCAAGAAATTCGTGTAAAAACAAAAGCAACCAGGGTTGACAAACTGTCCTAATCCAATTAAGTCTGACCTGTGATGAAGTTGCTAGCGTTTACTTTAATTTTGTCAAATGTTAGGCAAAAATTGGTAAAATTTCCATGAAAATGCATATTTTGGCGATCGTCCCCTTTTCCGAGACAGAGGGGGCAACTCCCCAGCCGTTGGGCCCTGATGTGTTATGACTGTTAAAGTACTGCACTTCACATAACCTTGTAAAGGCCATTTCGTGGGCACTGCTACGACCTTAACCCTTTCCCTGGACCCCTGCTAGGGAATTTCCATGGGCCTCACACACCAGGGACTTTAGGGATAAAGATGGCATAATTACTGACCTCCCATCGGCACACGTGCAGACTTCGCAGTTTCATTGAAAACGGCCAAGGAGAGACACTGCTTCTATAAAATCTAGTGCAGACTCCAGTCAGAATTGCTATGAGAAATGGTTCAACGTCACTGCCATAAACCAATGGAACCGCTGGAACGAATCTGGGCTAGAAGTTCCCAAATTCTGGGAAACGTGTTTAACAACGCCACAAAATTTGACCCGTCACTAGCTACTTCACACTCATCCCACATTCTAAAAATTGTGACTGCATACTCTAGTCTGTTGGCCTGTAAAGCTTTTTTGTTAAGGTGTGGGAGTTGGGATAATTATCTGATGAAACTACATCTGTAGTTAAAATAACGAGTCCGTTTGTGGCTGTTTCTATATTGGAGGTCAGCCTCTACTATACCAATGTCCCAATATAGGCCACTTATACTGTGCATCCTCATGATTCATTATAGGACTTCACTACCTGGTAAAATTTTCACTCAGAACCAATCCACTTCAATCCTGAATTCTACCCTATAGTGGTGGCCGTCAGAAGTAGCAAATTGCACGTCATGGCTGGATACTTACCTTCCCATATATCTGTTGCCACCTTCTGGTGTAGTTCGGTATTACCCTTCCTTAGACCTCTGGGTCATCCTTTTTTGACCACTGAAGTGCCGACATGATGAATTTATTCCTCTCAGGGACATCTGGTTGGACCTTCTTGAATAAGTCTGCTTACTCTTTGGATGTTTTATGGTGATGTGGGTGCCTCGGTGGTTTGGAAGGCCTCCACTAGTAAAAGACACAATCCTGCCACCATCATCCTGTAACCGAAATGCCAATTAGCTACAAGTAACAACAAAATCATGATGAAAAGCAAATGCAAATGGTGCGTCCGCAGGTAATGCCCATCTCAAAATAGAGGGGTCGCTGTCTCTTATTTCCTTTTGGGCCACCCTCCCTCAATAATGTTGCTGTGGGGGTTTCGCCACTCTCCTGAAACCAAGCGAGTCTGTTTTTTGCCCTTCCCAGCATTTTGCCGTACCCATTATCCTCCTGTGTGAGAGAGGCAATTGAGTAAAGTTGCCTTGGGTGGCATGCACACAAAATTGGCGACAACGGGCTCAAACAAAACACACAACCTAATTCTTATGAGCGAGACGCTGATCAACTGAACCACATGTGCCCTCGATGATGAATAATGTGGAGGATGAATGACGTATAAATTAAATGAAAATAACATCGTCCTCGGACGCTTTGTGTCGCCTTCCCGTCGCGTTAGTGAATGGATAGGCCCTCACATGACCTTTGACCTTGAGATGTGACCTTCAACCTCATCAACATGAGAGATCCCTGTTGCACCTATGATTCAAGTTTGGTTCCAATTGAACTTCAACTTTCATATGAGGTCATTTTACACATTTTCAGCCCTATTTTACCACTTGACCTCACATGACCTTTGACCTTGGCAATGTGCCTTTGACCTTGGCAGTGACCTTTGGACCCTTTGGCAGTGACCTTTGACCGCATCAACAGTGGGGGATGCCATGGTTTGCAAGCAACCTGGTGACCCAAGTTTTGTTTAACTCCATCAAAGATTAATGTGGTATATTACATGCAAAGGTTAACCCTTTTTCACAACAACCATCAACAACAGACAACCACAACAACAGTGGACAAGTGATCCCTATGTGTCTTCCTGCCTTAGGCAGGCACACAAACTGACAAATGAAGATGAACGGACAACGACGATGAATGCACTTACGAAGAGGACGATGACGATGATGCACCTTGGGCAAGTAGGAGGAAACAGATAGTGTGGTTTGGTATGTCCATGAAACATTTCCTGCAAGATTTTGGTGCTAAAGTTGATTTTCTTGCTGTTTTGCATTCATAGGGAGCAGACAGTCAGAAAATGATGGGGTGACAAATTTTCAGCACTGCTGCACCCTCCTCAGGGGAATGTCTACTACAGGGAAAAATTTCTCAGATTTTGTTGACACTGGTGAATAAGTTGTAATTTTCTTCACAGGAGATCCAAAAATGTATTATTTACAGTGCGTGACATTTGGTGGCTAAATACATGGCAAAATGTCACAAGGTGTCTACATGGTCTATGGGGGTCACCAAACTTTCCCTGGATGTCACAATGGTCATACCACAAATCAGTTAAAATGCATTTTCTGTTTCAGAAATGAACAAGAATCATTTGACAACACTTTCAACACATCAGAGCATTTACCACCAGGGTGACATTGAAACCATTAATCGGGCTATACCGCTAAGGTTTGAAAATTGCAACCCCAATCATTTTTCTGATGTTAAGAAGGCCCTATTTGAAAACCCAAACAGCAACAAATTTAATTTTAGCATAAAATCCTATGGGAAACACCCAAACCACTTAGATTTTAAATGGTTTACAATCTCAGAAATTTCTGCAATCAAACAAACAACACCCCAAGTTTGTCATGTGTTGAACATTTGGGTTCAGACATAGAGTATTGTTTCAGAATTTTGTGAAACAAAACACCTCCCTCAATACACCAATATTTAAAAATAAGAGAAACTGCCGACATATCATTTCTTATTTTAACTCTTTTTTTTAAGGACTTTTTGACAGTTAAATGGGGAAAATAGCATCGTATTTGCGCATGTTTTTGTGTATTGGGAGCATTTTTGAACATCGAGATAGAAGATCATTTTTTTTTCAATTCAGCTCTCCACCATAAAACCCCCCCCCCCCCCCACTGCCTTACCCCCTGATTAAAGGTGCAACCAGAGATTTTCAAATCACAGGTGTCCCTAAAAATTGTGAAAATTTTCTGATTTTTGCACTGGTGTAAAGCTTTCTATTCCTATCCTAAAATATCCCCATTTAGATGGTCATGCAGAATGGTGAAGTATTGTGCATTTTGTGGAAAAGTACCAATTTTTGCAGCAGATGTAGCTATTGATATGCTAAACAAATCTGGTCTAGGGGCCAAATTGATTTCCTTCCATTGGGGCCGCCATTTCAAAAATGGCCGCCACCCTTAAAATAAAAGGCAATTAATTATTGCAAAATATGTGATTGTAAAACTTTATTATATAGGTCCGAATAAGACATTATTTAACTTTTAAACTCAATATTTTCTGCTTATATTCACCAAAATCGTAGTTTAAATTCAAAATGGCGGTCACCATTGGGGCATAATTTCAGATGGCTGCCGCTCACAGCAAAAAGCTGCTTATTTTGTAGTTTACAGTGCAAAACACGGGTGTCGTTGATTTTCTAAAACTTTTGGCCCTCAACATATCCAAACCTACTTTTATTGTTGTAAAGCCAATTACAGGAATCAAAATGGCTGTCCCTAAATTCAAAATTGCTGCCAAATTAAATGGCAGCTACTGTAAACCTTGATATGTTAAAGGTGTATTGATTTTATATGGTTGATCATGGTAAATATAGATGTTAATCAATGATTAATCAACCTTCTAAAACATAATTTGGTTGCCTGGTATGGTTAAACATTTACATTTTTGTCTGTGTGTTCACATAAACAATATGGGCTGCCACTATAAATTTAATAACATGCCCTTAAATGTATGCTGAGTATCTTTGGTCAAGTTGTACCCACAGGTCCTATTGCCTTTCTACCAGGTAATCTTTATTTGCTGCATGGTGCTGGTCAATGTGTAATTTTCGAAGACGTTATCTGCTAGCATTTGTACACCCGGAAGGAATCGCACATTCACACCATCACAACTAAATTTGCCCAGATCCTAGGACCAGAGCACTCTTTGTCTCTGCTGAGTTTTCATCACACCTTCATCGGTTGCACAAAAGAAAAAAAACCCCGCAGGGGAACAGCAAAATCTTCCCTGATGTTGTAAAAACTTTTGCAAACCTTGGAAGAACTCCTCCTTAAGAGATACCTTGAAAGAAATTGAAAAATTGTGTTGACCTAATGTACAGCAATAAGAAGATCCACCAGTTAATTCCACCCTACCACCTCAGATGCACTGTATCACCACTCAGAAGAGCAGCATATCAGGCAGGATATTGCTGACCAGCAATTTGCTGCGAGCTCCAGGGTAACCATGAACCAGCTGACTGAGGTTGGAAAATTGCAGCTTCACAGTCATGTATGAACAACATTGCCAGAGGCATCCCCCCCCCAAAAAAACCAAAAACAAGCATACACAGCCAGTTCAAAAATTGCTGAAGTGTGGCTGTAATGTAAATAGAAGATGTTTTGTGTCCAATGTCTGGCTGCTTAACTGAATTCTTCAAGGTCATTGTCCTGTGCATCGTTGCTCAACTTTGGACATGACATTTGAATTCGCAAGGTCCTTGTAAGTGCATTGTTGCGGTCCAACATTGGACAAGACCCAAGATATGTTTCCTTGTCTGGTTGCTGTTCTACAATCAAAGGTAGTCTCCTGATCTGCTTCCAGGTAGCCCCACTGATCGGCAAGGCAAACTGTAATTATCCATCCGGTTCTGACATCTGTTTAATACAACATCGCATTCAGCCATGAGGAGTCCGCTCCAGGTGGGTGATGCTCATCAGGTCAATAGCAATAGATGTTACTTGGTTGATACCAGTCTTTTTTCGTTCCACATGGCGGCTCTCCTTAAACTCCTGTGAGACTGTTTTCAAGGGGTTGGACTTTGACTGAAAACTTCTCTCTGATTTAAGGGAAGGCGTTATCAGGCTGGTCTCTGTCCAGACATTGGGTGTTTCACATTAGATTGGCAGCTACGCCTTGGCATGCTCGCTACAAAACAAAAAAACAACTACACATATGTTTGGTGGAGCAATTCCTGCCTAGGATTTATAAGTTGTCCGTTGACAGTTTGTGATAAGCTGGCAGGAGGCATTTAATTCTGGATCAAGCTTCTTGTGCTGGGTAACCTTTCCCATACAGGTTAGCATACTCTGCACATAAGTAGTTCAGGACAAGTGCCGTCGATTTTAGGGTATTTTGGGCGAGCACCCCATCTGGTGCCAGTAATTTTGGTTCAAGATGTTATGCGTGAACATACTTTACTCTTCTTTTCGTGATGGTGGTTCTAATATGAGAGAGTGCGGTCCAAGGTACCTCCTAGGTAGACAGAATTATCACAGTGCTCTAAGGTCTCCAGACCAGGTTACTTTAAAGCTGAACGTTGGCTTCACGGTTGCGAAGATGGAAATTAAATATCTGTGTCTTGAATGGATTTTGGACACACACGTTGCTCAACCAACTGAGCTATCAAGACTGGGTTGTTAGGAGCGTAGATATCATTATAGGTTGTTAAGGTTCGAAGGTGGACATTGCTTTCCTCGCGTGCTAGTAATACAGAAGTCTCAGGTCGAATCCGGCCAGGCGCAAATGTTTTTTAGATACTTGTGTGCGCTGGCTATCTCCAGGGAAGATTATAAATATACATTCCTGTCTACCTGGAAGAACTAAGTAGTTAAAATTTAAAAACAATTAAAGTGTATATGTAAATACACCGTTCTGATGCTATCCACTAAAAAGCGTGGGCCCTTTCGAACCTACACCTAAGATGATATTCTATCGCTCCTCTACCAACCCAGTCTTGATAGCTCGTTTGGTTAGAGCTCCGTGCTAGGGAGGGGTCCAGTTCGAATCCGGCCAGGCACATTTTTTTTTTGCAACACTTTGTGTGCCCGGGCTATCTCCAGAGAAGATTAATAAATATCCACCTTGTCCTACCTAGAGAACTTTCAACTTGGTTGGGTGTAACTTTTGGCTGCTGTGGAGGATTTGTTGGATACCTTCGACTCGAAGATTTCGGATGGTAGACCATTTTTTCTTGCTGTTATGGGTCATATCGGTGGATTCATTAAGGTTGCCTGGTTTTGATCATTTCCTCTGACACTTCCTCACCTTTAACAGTTGTTTTAACTGAGAAAGATCGGCTTTCAAAGCATGGTGGAATACCCTTGATATCCTTTGGCTTCCTTGAAAAGGCCCTGGTAGGTATTCCGCCCTACAGCATCTTGTGGTATGAATCTCCGGGCAGTCCTTAATTCACTAATTGGGCAAATTTTGTAAGGTATAGAGTTTTGGGGCAACCTTCTTCACGTTCTGCAGTTAAAGTGCCGTTAAAAGGTACTTTGTTTTGGATCTTACTGACTGCAGCACTGACGTAGAGTTTAGTGGAACAGGATTCAGAACTTCTTGCTACATGTTAGAGATGTTTTGCCAACAATAGCTTGGCTATATAGATCAGGATTGTAACCGCTCTTCCAATGGGCACTATTAAATGATAGCGGCAGTTTAGGTCGTGACGTGATGTATATGTTGACTGTCCCTAACCATTCTCCCACATCTTGTCCGTCTTTATTGTCTTCATTGTAGTCCCATTGGGTACTATGGCTGTTGAAATCGCATAAGAAATGAGGTTTTAAGTGGAATCCCCGAAATTGAATTGAGGTGCTTGAAATCTACTGATGGCGGTTTGTAGACTGAGATAACTATGAGACAGAGCTGACCTCAATGGTGAGGACTTTGATGTTGTCGCAGATTTGAGTTGCTTCCAAATTTCATGGAAAGTATAAGACCTTAAAGTTGCCACGTAATAGGAGTCGTTGCCCCTTGCAATCAGTTTTAAACAAATCACTAGGCTTAGAGCACGGGAACTCAAGCTTTCTTGTGTACATGTGTCCTGTGCTGTGACTTTTTGGACGATTGCTGGGCAATAATCAAATTTGATTCAATCCTTATTTGGTTGTATTTTTAATGTGATGTGAATTCTCCTTTAATGCACAGTTTCAATAACACCTTATGTATCATAACAAAGATCAAGAAAAAACGTTCATTTCTTGCAAAAAGACAAGGGGGGGGGGGATGGGGGAATGGAGGAAGCTGAGGGGAAAGAAAATAGATAGGGGAAGTAATCAAATGATATGCTTCAAATGGGCCGCCATTTGGATTTTCTGCCATTTTGACAATTTGGTCTAAGTAAAACAATTGGAATTACCAGTGGAGTGTCCATCAGGGTATTTCCGTTCTAACAATGGCACGACAACACAATCAAATTGAGGACTGGTTCATATAAAAACATAGAAATGCCACGTAAAAACATGACATTTTAAACAGTGGCGGCCATTTTGGAATTTGGCGGCCATCTTGGAGGAAATTAATTTGGCCCCTAGACCAGACTTATTCTCATATCAAGAGCTACATCTGTGCCAAATTTGGTACTTTTCCACCCCCCCCCCCCCCCACAAAAAAATGCACAATAGGGTGTGATATCTTGCACCATTCTTCATGACTAATTTGGAAGGATTAAGCTGAAAACTGTTTCTTGGTACCAAAATTGTGACATTTAATTTCATATAGGAGCAAATATGACATTCAGCCTATGTTTTCTATTGAAATATAAGCATTACAAATAACCGTTTTTTTTCATTTTAAGTTATTTCTGTACAAATAAAGGATGAGAAATCTATTTAAAGAGTGTGTAATCTATATAAAATCACTACAATATTCAGAAAATATGGATGACTTGAAACCTCCGTTTGGAACCTTTAAGCACATGCATGGTGGTGGTGATCATGCATTAGTACAACATTGATTGTGTTAAAAATGTGCTCTTATAGTAACCCTATAACACAATTGCGCGCTATTACTGATCTGAAATTCAAGTTCTCTCTTATTCTGAAATGTGTATCCACCATGACTGTTCAAGTGCCCCTAATCCACTGTTTTAGAAAAATGGCTCAAACCATGGGTTAAAATGTCAAGATACTAAAATTGTATTTTTTTGTTGTGATGGTTTTAAAATTGTAAACTGTAGTTGATGACCGTGTTTAGCAGACTTTTTGAATCACATTACATATCCAATATCCGTGCAATCATTAAATGGTTTGAAGAACTGACCTGATTGTGATCCAGAGTAGTGACGCCCCTGAATAAACCAGTTCTATTGCCTCTGCATGCTTCTTCTGGGCCATGTACCTACAATAAAAAAAAAAAGCCCAGAGAGTTGGAATAATTTTTTAGGTTTTGATTTCAATTTTCAACTCCAAATTTATTATGTGGTTAATAATTTGCCATTTTTATCCCAGTACATCCACAATGCTGCATGGTTGATGGCAAACTGTTTTGATTGTATTAGTATAATTAGAGGAGTACTTCATTTGATTCTGTTCGTCATGTCAACAGGGTAAGTAATTTGCTGCTTTTCTCACTGTTCTCATACAGTATACATCTCATTATCAATGAAATGCAGGATTAGAAACAAAAGTATTAAAATATAACCACCCCTGTTCATCATGATATTAACACACTCTATGCTTTTAACCCAACTCATTTTGACACTCCTGTACAGAGATACAGTGCATGAAGTAGGGTTACAAATTCCAAGCTGTCCAATTTGTGACATCACAGATACATTGTATCTAATGAAAGGTTTGAAATTCAGTAGAGGTGAGAGTCACAAAGGAGACAGGTGTGGCAAGATTGGGCTTACAGTAAGTGGGCCAAATCCAAAACCTCCGTTTCTGCGACGGACGGAATTTGACTGTTATTTTTGTATCTATTCCCCCACTTGAACCTAGGCATAATAATTGCATGAATTGAATAAGTAACTTGTATACTTAATATGAAAAAAAAATCAAGTGGTCAAGTTCAAGTATGTTGCTACGGCAACACGTACAGTTTATGATTGCGACGGACGGAATTGACAAAAAGTGGGTTTCCAAAACTTCTGAACTTGGTGTCATTATTGTAAAATTAAGGGGAGCTTGAATTCCATTATCAGTTACATGTTGAGTTAGATCTCTTACCTGTAAAAAGTGAGAGAAATATTTTTGAGAAATTATTCTGCTAACTTGAAATCTCGTCAAATGCGATTAGATACAAGTGCGACGGACGGAATGCGACAGACGGAACATTTTTTCATGCTGTCGTGCTGGAAATTCTGATGTGTAATCCATCAATAGTTTTTGTTAACACGTGTTGATTTCCATTTAAAGAAAATTACAATAAAAAAATTAACATAGCACCCTTTTTTGTCCTTTTGTTAAACATCCGTTTTTGCACTATTTTGCAATAGACCGAACTGCGACGGACGGAATTTTTTTTCAAAATTTTTCAAGTTGCACACTTTTATATTTTTCTCATCCATAATCACCTTTATACATCATTTATAATAAATAAACAATAAAAAATGTTCTGGCTAAAAATTTTGAGCTTTTTTTGTGACACATTTGACCTTGAAACCGTCCGTCGCATTTTTTCCGTCCGTCGCAAAAATTTGCACCATGTTATAGTCCGTCTGTATATAATTAAATTTTTCCAATTTTTGATGAAGGGTTTATCACCCTGAAAACGGATAGTTTTTAGTAATAAAATGTAATGTGATAATTATACTTTTTGAAAATATGATCTTCCTAAAAAACGTGACGGATGGAATTGCATGCGTTTTTGATGTTTTTTCTAATTTATAAACACATTTTTAAACATAATTTTGTTAAAAGTTTTGTATGACTAGTCATGCAACCACTAACAATACAACATTAAAATTAAAATCATCCTTCACATAAATAATTGTACCGATTTGTAACAATTCCGTCCGTCACACTCAGAAGTCCGCCATTTTGATCTTTTGCCGCCATTTTGGAATATTGAGAGGCCACCTTGGAAAAAAAATTGTTGAATTTATTTGCCTCAAAGTCAAAGTGTATGCTCTTGAACCATGATGGAATTTTTATTTCTCTTTAGCCAGTTAATCTTATGATACTTGGTTGACTCGTTTTTTGGATTTGGCCCAAGTATTTAATATGAAGAAAGTAGTGTAAATTTTTTGAATTTAATTTTCTTACTATCCTTTGGCAACTATTTTCCCAATTGTACTTCCGGGTTTTTGTTTCTTGAACATCAAAATGTACATTGGACCTTCTGAATTTGGAAGATGTGTGCAAGTCAATTTGGCGAACCCGGTGGCACCGCCAGTGAAAAACTTATTGCTGCTTTCTCCTCATGAGATGACCGAAACTCAACTGCTGAGCACTAATTGCTGGTATGATGTGCTCACTTCAGCGAGCTGCTGCTGATGCTGGTGAGAACTTCCAAATTTTTTGCAAATTTTTCACCAGTGGCCTAGAGTCACTCCCACCGACAATTTTAAAGATGGCTTTTTGATCCAACAGCTTCGTCCCCCCAACGTACGTCAAATAAATTTTTAAAATCATCTATAATTTTTAAAAAAGTAAAGATGTGCCAATTTTGTGTGCATATTGTAGGTACTCTAGAAGAATCTGCAAACTTGTATTTTCTGTCATAAACGGACAGAGGGTCATTCCATGCCATTTCAACAGGCCGTGTTGGCCATGGGTCACAGATTTTGAATCAAACTGGTGGATATGTTCACCATAATTGTAGTGGGTAGAAGAGATCAAATTAAAAAGTCAAAGTCCACTGGCATTGCGAGTTTACAGAGTTCAAATTTGTTGGTCTTTGGTACAAAATGGCCAATTAAAGTGAACAAGAATGTGAAGTGGCCATCTTTGAGGGTCCACTTTTAAAAACACATGGGATTTAGACCTGCCAAGTTATCAAGTTATTTTTTTGACATCACCAAACAATAGGTACAGTCAAGATAACAAAATACACATATAGAAAATATAAAAGAGAACAAGTATATTATAAAACTAATCTTCATTTTTGCTGTGTGTCATTTACCGTTGATATAGAAAGGGTTTATGGGGAAATAAATCATACCATTTTATCCGGATTTTAATATTAGGGGGGGGGGGGGGGGGGGGGGGGCAAAATGCCCCTCAAGTTGTGTTGCAACCATTTTGGCGAGTTTCAAAGGCCTGTGCTTGTCCATAATTTCCATCCAATTTTCATGAAGCTGTGTAAAGGCATGTTTGACCACATATACTATTATCAATGTTTAAAAAAATCAAATTCAAACAACCCCCCATGACGGGACAGACCCCCCCCCCATATGGGTCAGCCAGAAACGGCCTAAAAATTCCTCCACTCAAGGCAAAGTTTTGAGTGTGGCCAAGGTGATACAATTTTCTAATCTTTTGCATATGAAAGGATGACTTTAATGTTGCTTTATAAGAAAAAAATTCAGTGTAGTTGATTGTTTACTTGAAATTAATTTTACAATCAAAAATGCGCATAAATATACGACCTGGCCTAAGATTGGCATTTCCTTTTTTTTTATGATTTTGACATCTTCAGCCACATCCCATATGACTACAATTGTGCTTAATTTGATGTTGTTCCACGTATGAATGCTCTTGTGCGAGCATCTGTATTGGAAACAAAATTGAAGGCATTCTTCTAGATTTTTAAAGGGGGGGGGGTGTTGTTACACCGTGTTATGTAATAAATTTTGTTGTAAGTAATAAACGACGCGTAATGTAATAAATTGCACGGGTTATGTGATAATTTAAAAGATAATGTAATTCAAATTGCACCGTTAAGTAATTTTAAAAAAGGTGATGCGTTTAATGTATAAAAATTTCGGTGTAATGTATGAAAAAATATGATGCGTAAATAATTAAGAGAAAATTAACCTTATGTATAACATGAAAATACCTTCGATTTCAAAATATTTTCAAGCAATTAAACTGCTATTCACCCACCGGCGATACAGGGCGTTTACTACGTGCAGCCACGAAAACTCCTGATTCATGGACTTTCGAATAATTTTATTTCACCGCGCCACGGTTTAGCATGGCATTCAAGGTACTCTGGTTTTTTTGAACTATGTTAACACTAAGTGTATAGTCTTGTGCACTAGTACTCCCATTGGTGTATGGGGTGGAAGTGGGGTCTGTCGATGACATCATAAGGTCGATGGCTGTGTCAGAACACTGTCCAATTTCAATAGCACACAGTGTATTGGAAAATTTAATTTTTCACCAACAAAGTTAGGATAGCCGATTTTCATACAGGTCTTTGGCTGACTTGATGGTGAAATGACTAGTGTTATATACTCAGATCGTTTAAGGGCTATAACTTTTTTTGAGTCAGTTAAAATGCAAATTCAATTGGTCCACCCTAGATCCAGTATTTTCATACTTTCCTCAACTCATGCCGTCATAGTGACGTCATTATGGGAGGTTGTACGTCTTTTTGATACCAATTGAAAGAAAAAACCCTCTAAGCTATCCTGTGGGTGGCTCATTTATAGATAGAGTCAGTTTATTTTATGATTTGACCCAAAACCAATTGCAACAGAAACCATTTTGGGTGTAATTATAACTGTGAAATTGTCTAAAAATAATATACATGTAAAAAGTTACCAAATCAACCGAGTGGAACATGTTTGACATAAGGGGGCAACATTTGTTCATGGGTAAAAAATTAATTGTTCGAATGATTTTCAATGATTACCAATTTGTTGGGCGACTCTTAAGGTTTAAAAAAGGTATAGTTTGCCCTATCTGTGATTTTAGTTCAGTACAATGGCATATAACAGTTCAAGGTCATCCTGATGGGGTAAAATTCATAGAATGGTCCGTTTTGATCGGACTTGTTGTAAATTGTTCAATTTGTCCCACTGGATAAGAAAATGTACATAGATTTTGTTTAACGTTCTATATAAATAATTCCAGGCTATGACTTGTGACCTCCCCATATACCCCTTTTGAGCCCCCAGTCCCCCATTTTGCGTTCCAAGGATGCAAAGAATATATAGATGGTGCAACCGTATATTTTCGGCAACTGTTATCATAGACGAACAATTTGACAACCATTTTTATAAAACGGACGATACATCTGAAATTAACCGCCATAGTTACCTGACCTATTTTGACCAACTTTTGAACTACACCTGCAGATAGGGTAAAGTATACCTTTTTTTAATCCTGGAAAGTGACGAACACGTTGGGATACTTTTGACGCGTTTTGTTCCTTTTCAGATTTTGACCGCTTTTAAACCTACCCCCTTAAAAAATGTCCCTTCCACCCGTTGATTTGGTAAACTTTTGATATGTTGTTTTAAGGGTTTGGTCATAGATACTTCCCTCCCGCCATAGATTTTCCTTTCAACTTCACATAATACGGTTCCTCGTATGATCGAAATTCAGAAAAAAATCGGGGGTCACCGATGTCACCTTTGAGTTAAAACCATTACAAAAATACACATTTTTGCCAAAATTAACTACATAAGTCTATGGAAAAAAACTCATTTTTTCGAGACATTTTGGTTATAGGAAAATTTAGCCATAATTTTCTTGTGTATTTTTATATAAGTTGCGCCAGTACTCAATGACCAGCCTTTCTAATAAACCAAAAAAATCATGGGGTCCACAACCGAGTACCCCGTTGAGATATCACTAAGCGTAAAATCCTTATTTTTCTTGAAAAATGAACCTTTGCGACATCTTAGTGCATACAGCTCCGACAAACACACGCAGGATAATACGTAAAGTGTTGAGCGCGTGTCTCTGAGGGTTGCGGACAAGCGAACTCGTATCGATTCTTTCGATAAGGCTACACTTTGGTCCGTATGAAGTATGAAGTAGCGACGCGCGCGTAAATCCAGTGCCGCCTTTCAGTTGCAGCGCGCTTGTACCGTGCCCGTGCGCGTTGATTGTGTGAAAGTCGGGTTCAATGTATACGCCCCTTCGCTACTTCATACTTCGAGCTGGACAGAGTATAGTTAAACATTCGCTTTCACTTTCTTATCTTTTATTGTTCTGAATCCCAGTTTCGTGTTACCACACTTTTTGTTAAATCCTATATTCTGCAGTTGTGCAGAGAGGCGGCATCACTCCTGGTTTCGACCTATTATATTAGGGTTTTGATACCCTGATTTTGTCTTAAAAGACCGGACATGTCCAATGAGATTTCTCACCTGACCCCTCATTTAACATTTCAAATAAAATACTATATGGGAAAGGCAACATTATTCGAAGGGCCCACCGCCCCACAAATAAGCTCAACATTTTTTCCAGGACAATGAATACCGAACCCAAATTCGGAACATTGGGTAAGCTTTTTCTCTGATTATAAAATACGAATTACCCAAAATAATAAAAAAATAATGCATAGGCACCATTTGTGCATAGTGAAGTCTCGTATCGGGCCCTTGACTCGCATATATCTACAATTACGCAGTGAACTAGTCAATATATTATTTTTCAAACAAAAGCACCAGAAATTATATGTTTTGGCGGAAATGGGGGATACACTAATCACAAAATTCATGAAATTTGGGTATGTACTGCTGGAACTAAGGGGACAGCCACAATTCTCCCTGTTCGAGAACAAATTGCGGAAACGCTCTAATGGGGAGGGCCAATTTCCCCGCCCCCATTCCTCACTGCCTACAAGATGCCAGGGAGAAATGCAAGAAACCAGCGTTGAACAAAGGACAATCAAGGAAAGGATGGTTCATGGTCTCAAAAGACTTTCAAAGGTCCCACCGTTCCATGCATCCGGAGCCATCCCCCCTATCGCCACTGCTCGTGCGTAAATAATGTTTTTATTTGGCGCAAAACTCTTACTCTTGCTACGCGGAATGTGCGCTCTTGTCTGTTAAAAGCGGCATCGACGCTTAAGGCTGCGGAAGACTTTCGGAGATATTGAGTCTGGAACGATGCCAAAAAGTTGAATAGACCCAAACGCCTTAAAAGGTTTTCTCGATCAATGCTGGGGAAAATGATTTCCTGTTGCCATTTAGTTTTGGGTTAAAGGTGCACGAGAGATTTTCAACATTCATGTGTCCGTACAAAAACGAAAGAACTGATTTTGCATCAGATGTAAGCTTTCCATCAAAATATCCCATCTGAAAGGCTTAATCTGATAACTGTTTCTTTGTACAAAAATTTTGAATTCTAATTTCGTATAGGCAGTTACACGAAATTCGCCTCTGTTTTATTGAATATAAGCAAATCCACAATCGCCCTTTTTTCTCTCTATTCAAGACATTCTGTAGCCAATACATGTTATCTATTGAGTGTCTAATAATCTATATCATTACTATTATGATACACTATTTGGGTGCTCAAAATCTTTGTTTGCACCTTTAAGGCATCAATTTTATTCTATTTTGACTGGTCTAGAATCAGATGTTCAGTAAGGAGATCACAGGAGACTCCCCCCCACCCTTTCAGTTATACCCTAGGGCAGTGCAGACGATACGTCTTTGTATGTATACGTACAAGTACGTACATACGTCCAACAAATTATAAAGAAATACAAAATTTTACAAATGCTCTCTCGGAATTCTCAGTCTTTATATGAGCAAGGCTCAATTTCGGAACTGAATTCCAAACCAACCTTATTAACAAATTATATGTGTCAAAATGTTGATTTCATGTGGCGACATTTAATTATTGTAAAAAAAGGTCACTGATGACGTTCCTATAATCAATTTTCTTAATTGATTAATACATTTTATTTAAAGAAGATACCAAAAATCTGCACATACATTTTTGTCTGATAAGCTTTAAAAGATGCAGCTTCAGAACTGTAAAATAAACTGTCGGTGTGAAATGAAACCGAATGTATTTTTTTAAAAAGAATTTTGCATTGCATTGTGGGAAATTATGACGTATTTACGTGCTTGTACGTGTACGTACTTGTACGTTACTTATACGTACTTGACTTATTGTACGTACGCTTTCTCTGGAACTGTAGGTAAGGTATAGTATTGAATACCACGTGGCTGCATAATATTGTGCAATGAAACGTTGTTTTTAAATTTTCCACCCGAAAACCACAACGTTTTTTTTTTGCAATTTGGCTTGCCCCCCTCCTCACCCAAAGACCCATTGTTTTGCATATCAGCTGTCCACCCCGAATCCCCCTAAGCTTGGATGCGCCACCTGCACCCTAACGGCGTCGGTAAAGTACTATATCCTGTTTCTAAAATTTGCAAAAAACCAGTTGCGACATCGTTTTGCAATTCCAGACCTGGAATAATACCGAAGGCATTGTGGGAAATGGATGCGGCCCGTAAGCGATTGCGTGTTTAATCTTTTCCGTATTTGCGAGCACCAAAGTACCCGACAAAAACGTTCAATTTTCGCTAGGTTCTAATAGGTTTCAGACCCAATTACGATACAATATCCAAAAACAAACATAGTAAACAGACCATCAGATGCAAAAATCTCCATAGACCCTTCGTTTTCTGGAATATTTGATATTTAAGTTTCATTTGCATCATTCGCTATGACGGACTGATAACGTTAATCTCCCTCGCGCAGTACTATTTAGATAATATCTTTCGAAGTCCTGTGACATATCCTACACCACTTTCACACTATCCCGCGTACTTGCAACCCCCATATGTCCGTTTCATATGTGAGTGCCCCCTCGGGGGGGGGGGGGGGGGGGGGGAGGGGGGGGGGGGGGGGGGGGGGCTGGGCTATCACTGGCAACACGCATTTTTTTTAGCA
>JAMKCH010042745.1:0-12309 GCA_023653785.1 Ophioderma brevispina | reverse complement strand
CATGACCTCATCATGCTCTTCCCGTGAAACATTAGAAGTTCATAGACTAATCGAGGTTTAGTCGCTAGAGAGGATTAACTCAGAAATAAAGCTCATGCATGTATTCCACTATGCATTGTGACATGCTGAGAACATTTGCGATATGAACACAGTTTGAAAACAGTCAGGCCCTAGGTGTGGCAGAAATCGGTTCTATGTGCTTTAACTTATACATGACTCGTCACTTGCGCTTCCAAGCAGAGCAGAGTTTTGAAACTTCCATATATTTTGAACAACAATTTTAACAATTACGCGGTTGAATAATTTAGATGACCCCTCTACAAAACGTGGTTTAATCAAATATTGGATTGAAAATATGCATATCAGCTCATTAAAGGACGACTCAGAGAGATTTCCTGAGGAGGGCGCCCTCAATTTCCAAAAACAAATCGTGTGTTTGCAGTTAAAATGCTGCCATATACTTAATCACTGTGTGAAAATTGCTAACTTAAATCGAACTTCCTTCATATAGAAAATCACAACTTGGTTATAAAATTCCGGATCCCCGAATTTTGGTACACAGTATCCTATGGGACTTAATATACAATAATGTTTACTGCATCAAAACGAAAAAATCCGATCATCGCAAATTTCGGAATAGTGCCTTTAGCGTTACTATCTTTAGTTTTAGGTGGTTACATTTTGGCTTAATACACAAAAAAATAATATTTTCGAAAGTCTCTGAGTCAGACTTAATATTTCACAACCTGTCAGAAAGGTAAGCACATGACCTCATGTTCTATAACGTGCGCAGGGAGGGGTCACGTTGTTCTGTGTTTTGATGTCCAGGATGCTGTTTGGAAAATTAGCTAATTATGACGCAATGAATTCCCAATTAGAGGGGGTTTGTGGGTCTGAAAAAATTTTTCAACTGGACGGCAGGCAAACCACACGTCTGTGTACTACAGATTTGGGGGAATTGAAAACCTTCCAATTACATCTACCGGCAGATAAAAAATGTTGTACCGACACAATCTTAATATTTTTAAAGCGCAAGTTTGTCTAAGCTGATTTCTTTGCGATACCGGCAAAAATCCATCACAAGTTCTTCACTGCATAAAATTGCCCTGATGTTTGCCGAATGACTGAGTTAGCAACAAAAAAATCATTTATCTTCATAATTCCAATTCATGACATACTAAGGAGCCTGCCAGCTAGGGAAGTCAAAATGGCGGCCCGGGACATAAGGATTTCACTTTTTAAACTTTCAAAAAATGCAAACACCCTGGTCATCGTTACTAGCGAGTTTTCTGTTGATAGTGGGCATTTAGAATAATTTCTCAGTGAAACCATTGTTCTGGCGATGTATTCATAGACTAGGCTCAGAAGTGTATGTACATGACGGCCTGTGGAAGCCCTGTGTTGTATGTTGCCTCAAAAATGTTTGGAACTTGGATGCAAAGCTGAGAAAGGGCAAACTTGTGAAATAAAACATTAAAAAATGCCATATTATTATTAGGGAAACTTGTCTTGGGATAAAAGTAGTCAATTCATCGTTTGCCTTCTTGCTTTGCATGTGTTTGTGTTGCATGCCAGGCATAGCGTTCTTTTGATTTGTGTTTTGTCAATATTTGGAAGATGAGTGAAAGTCGAGATAGGATCTTTGGATTGAAGGTGAATTGAACTTAAAGGTGCACTCCCCAACTGCTCATTTATTAATGGAGTGAAGTAACTTCTGATCATGATGTGGGCTATAGGAATAGATTATTGCATGGTGTGAGAACCAACATTTTTATCCTGCTTCACCTTCCTTACCATAATACCTCTCTCATAAGTTCCCATCCCCACCAACCCAACAAAACATCTCCGGAACGACTGCTTCCTCGACGTTTACCGCTTAATTTAATCATGTTTGGACCCCTTTTCTGGTTTGGACCCCTTGTTTTCAGACTAAATGTGGGCAGTTGGGGGCAATTCGTGACCGTGGAGAGCAGAATATCATTTCTCAGTGGATTGTGTCTCTATGAAGGTTAATTAACAAATTTAGCGTGGGTTCCCCTCAAGAAAGAAATGTGGGCAGAATCCAGGAGGGGGAAAATTTCATAATACAGGGGGTCAAAAATGAAAAATGCTGGATTTGCTTTAAAAAGGTAACCAAAGTGGTTATTCTGGTTACAAGGATAAAAAAAGGTATAGTTTGTACTACCTACAAGGGTATGGTTACCGAGGGATAGACCAAATTCGTCACATGTGCAAAGGTTCATCCCTAAGTGGTGTGTAATCTTATAGTGCACCGATTTTCTTTACCAATGGGCGGTTTTTTTGGGGGGCTCTCAAAGTTTAACCTTTCCACAGGGATTGCAACAAAAGAGTTGACACTCTCATTGATTGTTTATATAGATAAATGACAAACAAGGTCAAACCAATTGACTCTATTGATCTCCAATTTTTTTAAGATATTAACGGTGCAAAATAATTGTTGCAGGCTCTGAGGAAAAATGACAATTTAAGCCCATTTTTGAAGAAATGGAGCAATATTAAGATATAACCTTTCGTGATGACCTTTGACCTTTGATGAATTTTGTGTGGTTTTTTATCTCCATAATCCATAAGTTGTGTAAGTAGTACAAAACTATACCTTTTTTTAATGCCCTTTAACTAGGCAGTGTCAGGTGACAAATAAGTGTCTGCATCTGTGGGTTTAAAAAAACAAATTTGGGGTTATGTGAAAGAGAGACGCTTCATCCCCTCAGACACTTCGAATTTTTAAAATCGGACATCCTTTCAAACTATTCAAATTTTGGACTCGTACATACCAGCCCATTTGGAGAACAAGTGTCAATACAAAAGGTCAAGTCTTTTATTTTCTTATATTTTTGCCATGTCACCATGGTAGTGTCCTCTTTCACCCAACAACAAAATATAGTGTACAGAACTAAACGATAAAAGGGATACCTTGATTTTTTTAGGTTAGTTCCTGATATATGTAACCTACAGATTACAATAACTTACAAGTATTTGATCTCTCCATTTAAAACCACCTACTTTGAATAATTTTTGAGGAAAAATGTTAAATTTTATTTTTTCAATGAAAAGGAAAATAACCATTTCTTAATATAAGATGTACTTTAAGAAAAACTTACAACACACTATCATTCTGCAATTTGCATGATTTTCTCTTAATACACTCATATACAGATTTTGCACAACAGAGTCTATTCGATAGCCTTACTTTACCCTAATTAGCTATTTTTGACCAAAAATGAGCAAAATTTGCATTTTTTTAAAAATCACAATGCAAACAATCTGAAATTTCAGGGATTTTTCTATGAGCATAAACAAAACATAATTATGGAACCCAATGACCTCATTATCTCTTAAATTGGCCTAATAAACAAATATTTTAAAAACAAAAATGTGCAAAACTTAAGAGTTTGTTTATTTTTCTTGTCATTTTGTGAGAAGTTTACAAGCTATCAGTCTGAAATTTTTAATGGTTTCCCCTTCAAACCTTTACCACCAACTATGAAGAGAGTGAGTTGTATGAATGTTACATAGGCCTTGTCCTATTGTTGCAAAAAATGAGCATATTTGAGATTTTTTTCTTAAATTTGCATTTGTTGCAGGAAAGTTTACAAGCTATCAATCTGTGAATTTTCATGCATGGTCTTCAAACCTGTTAGCAAACAACAACTTTGTACATAATGAGTTGAAATTTATTTCATGACCTAATGTACATATTGTTATCAAATGCGCAAACTGCATATAAGGCTGTTTAGACCTCCATTTTCAGAATCATTGTCCCCAAAGATGCCATATTTTAAAGTGTGCCACTTGACCCAAAAGGGACCCTATTTTTTGGAGATTTTGAAAATTGACACCAAAATAACCCTACTTTTTGCAAATTTACTTTTTATAATTTAGCATATTTTTCGTCCAAATAAACCTATTTATGGGCAATTTGGCTGTCTCTTCCAAAAGACCTCTATTTTTCCATGTTACAGATGCCTATGGGTTTGAAATCGCTAGCATTACACCCCTTGAAGTTTCTGTTGGAGTGACCCCCCCCCCGGGGGCAGGGTATTATTTGCGGCCAGGGGGAATGGAGGAATATAGGGGAGATGCGAAGCGAAGAAAGAGAGTGCCAACATGAAATTTCTCATCAAGAAGCGAGGCAGGAACTAATGAGCTTCAAACATTTCATTTAATGCAAGCGAGGAGGAATGCGACCTTCGCGCCAAAAAAAAAGTTGAAATCCTCCTTTCTCCTGGTGTAAATAGTAAGGCATGGCCCGTCCCCTAATGGAATAATAAGCATATCCTTCAAAGAAGCAATTGAGGGACCTGATAAAGGGCGAACAGGTCTAAACAAAACAAGTGTCAAATTTTGGAGATTTATAATAAATGCATTTGGTTTTAGAAAGGCTTCATCCTACATCGAAGCCCATACATTCGCTACGAAAGCGGCCTTTCTTCCCCACAATAACGGCGCAACAATCGGATGATTAAAGTCGGACTAAGAGATTTGAAATATTATTTTGTGTAATAATGAACTAAGTCAATTGGAACTAAAGATAGGAACCTAAAAAGGCACAATTCCGAAATTTGAGATGAATCGGATTTTTCTTTTTGATGCAGTAAACAGTTATGTGTAGTCTTACGTACCATAGGATACTGTGTTATAACAAAAATTGCGATCCGGAATTTATAACCAAAGTTGTGATTTTCCTAATGAAGGCATCGATTTAAGCTAGCAATTTCACACGGGGGATTAGTATAGGGCCAAGCATTATGTAACATGCAAAAAACACAATTTTTTTGGAAATGAGGGCGCCCCCTCCTCAGGAAAATCTCTGAGTCAGCCTTTACTGTCATAAGGATGTATTACATACTTCATATTTCACTGAGATACAACTGATATTGCGATCTTACATCACAACTGTCAAAGCGCAGCCAGTGGCCACTTGAGCGCACGGCCGCAATAGTGTTGCCATTTCAAGCATCAAGTTTGGCGTGCAAGCTGGTTTTCTTGGTGGCACTTTAAGCATTACTCATTAGTCTTCTTTTCGGAGCGCTGGTGGGATCAAATTGCTTTGTAAAAAAATACAAAAAACTTCTTTGATCAATATGAAATCTAGCATATCTTGTTGATTTTTCCTGGGGGGGGGGGAAATTATTTTTCGTTGTGGAGAAAAAAAATCGTGAATTTTAAAAATCCATATCTTAGCAACCACACATCTGATTCACCAATCAAACAAAACCCAGCTGACTTGTCATCAGAACTTTCCAAAAAACTCACACTTTGAAGGCCTGTAACAAGTCACAACGCTCGGATTACACATTTCGTCATCACCGTTAGTCAACGTTAAATGCTAAATCATCAAAAGGGGTGCCAAAGCGGCGTGGTCTATGTTACCATGCGTTTCCAATGGGGCGTTGAAAGGTGCCGAAAATTGCTCATTTTGTGGGATGACTTATCAAGGTATCTCACGCGAAAGCTACCAACCCTAAATTTATTTTTCGATTCCGTTTTAGAATGTTAGAGGGAAGATATGCTGCAACAATAGTTGAGTGGGAATGACATTGAGATAGCATTATTTTGAATTACAATTGATGATTTCTTAGAATGTGTGTGTTCTCTACGCACCACTCACATACACGTTCAGGAAGTAGATCGGTCACGATTACGTAAAAAGGTAACTGAACTGCCACGGTAACAAGACAACACTTGGTTAACTTTTTAAAGCAGTCCAAGCATTTTCATTTTTGACCCCTGGATTATGAAATTTTCACCCCTCCTGGGATTCCGCCCACACTTATCACGAGGGGCACCCTGCTAAATTTGTTTATTAACCTTCAAAGAAGACAAAAATCACTGAAAAAATGATGATATGCCTTACCACGGTCACAGAATTGCTCCAAAATGACCCAACTAAAAGGTGGGGTTAAAGGGTCCAATTATCTTCAACTGGAACCCTTACTTTTACCATGCCAGCACTATCCCTCACTGTTGCCACATTAGGTATTCATGGACTAATCAGTTTAGTCTGTAGAGGGATGGGGATAATGAATTTCTTGAAAATATGCAAATGAGCTCATTTAATATTCATAACCTATTCAGAGAGTATACAACACTAGACCCCATCATGTTCTATCACTGTGCCAAGATTTAAGATCAGGCTAAATCGTTTAGTCTGTAGGATTATTGACTTTTTTAAATATTTGAAAAAATGCAATGAGCTAAATAATATTCAAAACCTGTCCAAAACGTATACGCATAATTGACCCGTCATGTTTCTATCACAGTGCCACATAAGACGTTCAGTGACTAATCGGTTTCGTCTGTACCAATGGTTGAAAGGACACTATCAATTAATCTACAAAGAGTACAAAAATATTTTGAAACTTGAAGGAATAGCTTAAAATTGAAGGATAAGTATGTTGAAGTTATTTTTCCATATGGAAAAATGACAGAAAAGGAAGAAAACAGCAGTGTTCAAAGATCTGATCTCCATCATTTAGGTAGTGTTACAGTGTCCTGTACAGACAGAAGTGACTAACTATCTGCTTTTGCCTTATTAGGTTGTCCTTTGTCTATCACTTGGTTAGGGATGGTGGATATTCATAAAATGTTGCAAAATATACAAAATCTGACTTTTTATGATTTTTTTGACTTAACGATATTTAGCAAATTACTTTAATGAATTTTATTGGTCATCCCTCAGGCAAGCCAGGCATCCATCTGCAGATCACATGGCCCTTCCACAAACATGGTTGTAGAGGCCAAAAAATCAAAATTTTAACAGTTTTGTTTATACACAAATCATCTTAAAGTTATTGGAAACTTTTAACTACATGTACATTATTTGTTGTAACTTTAACAAGCCTACAGGAACATATTCAGGTACAATTTTAATTGGGACACGTAATAACAACACATTGTAATTTATTTTTTTTTTTTAAGGTTTATAATAATTACACTGTGCCAAACCATGCCTTAACACATTGTACACTACTGTAGATAAGTATGCCATAAGCCTAAATCCTTCATCTTTATTAATATTCTTCATTTTGCTGACATGTTTATGAAATCAAGGATGGCAAATCTTGTGAAAATTAAATCACATGTTAAAATTAACTACATCTATACATTCGGTGGTGCCACT
The DNA here is from genome assembly GCA_023653785.1 of Ophioderma brevispina. Lineage (NCBI taxonomy): Eukaryota > Metazoa > Echinodermata > Ophiuroidea > Amphilepidida > Ophiodermatidae > Ophioderma > Ophioderma brevispina. Next base: position 5,165 of record JAMKCH010042745.1, on the reverse strand, counting down.
TACGTACGTAAGAAAACGAAGTTCTGTTTCGGAGCGTCAATCAAAATAATCTCGACGCAGTGCGAAGGTTCACTAGGTTAAGTTGGAATAATCTATAGGCTTCACTTGTTACTCTAAAACTAATATGGACTAATCATGATATAAATAGTTATATTCAACGGTTTGTTTGCGGTTTCACCATTGAATGGTACTTTTGTGGAACTGAGATAAAAAAATTGGGCTTTTATTTCAAAAGTCATCGTGGACCTCAATTCAACCAATCAAAGAAAACAAATAAACAAAATAACAATTTATATATAAAATTAATCTATTCAACCCTATATTAATTATCAAACTATGGAGTTATAGATATACTAAGGATCCAATGAACAAGTGTATGGAACTTGTAAACATTACGTTTAATTCAAATTCAAAATGAAGCCAAATCCAATAATTTTAAAAAATATGGCCTATAACAGCAATACATGAATCAATAAAAATAAACATGAAGTACTTAGATGATGTTGTTAGACACAATAATGTATTATGAGAACTTTAACGTTGACATGACGTTCAATCAATATGGACAGCAAAAAAAAGGGAATATCTTCAAAATATACTTGACACCATTTTCTAAATATTACCTCAAAGTATAACTTATTCTGTTCAAATGACACAATAGAAATGCACCTATGATAATAAACCAAGTGATACCAGGTAATCCGATAAATAAAAGGATTCAAAGTATAAATTGATGCAAATATATGTGAAAGAATGTAATTCCTATGGTATTTGACAACTTGGCACATATTAGTTTTATTTCGATTTTGGCGCAATTAAGGAGGGCTAGGACAAGTTAGGCTACGACGCACTAGATCTGGCACTGTTCCAAGTGGATTTTCAACAAAAAATGCTTGCGTGGCGTTCTGAGGTGGACTCGCGCGTAAAATCCGCAGCTGCGCCGTGCATGCGTCTATTATGCGAACTAAAACTATGGAGCGCGAGAGAGCCTGAACGTGACGGTTCAACCCTAAAAAAATGCCAAGAAACTCAACACACCTCAGGAAAAAAAAAAAACCAGGGGGGGAATCACCCAAAAGGGACTCGGGGATGAATAATGGCCAATGAGTTTTTTATATTTCCCCATGCGTGAGGCTTGCGAACGTGTATCCTAGGGTTGACAATGTACTTGTTTTATGTTTTGAACAAAAGAGCTGCTTTAATTGTAGAATAGATCCATATTTTTTTGTTTTCTATCACTTTATTCTAATTATAGGCCTATGCTATGCCTCTCGTTGTCCAGACACCCCCTCAAATTGACCAAAGAAAGAATTTTGCTAATACCTTTTAAAAATGGGGGCCGAGATTCTTATATTATCTGATCTCATGGTCAAGTAGGTCTATGTGTGCCCAATTTTACGTGCCGAAATTGACCGGTAGAAATTTTCTGATTTTCCGTTTACGGATCGATGACAACACGAAACGGGGCACCGCCGGAGTCAGACTTTAAATTTGAAAAACCTTTTCTCGAGGATGTGTGAACTTTAAACAAAATGAAGGTGTTATAGGATCATGAAATGCACCTTTAATTTGAAAGTGCAACCCATATGCACATTAAAAAAAACGCTAAAAACACGGTGTGAATCGATGAGTGGTGATGGAGAACAAGTCTGACATGTGTGTAAAGAGGCGATGCTAATTCCGTTCTATGCGTTCCCCTTTTGCAAACTTTTCCTCAGAAGCTTAAATTTAGCCAAATTTTAGATCCTGCGCCTGCAAATTTTCGAAATTTCACTGAGTTCCAAAAGGCCGATGAAAATGATGAAATCACGTCCCAGGGCCCCAAGTTCGGATTCGGGGCCGCACCTCCCTACCGAAAAAGTTCCCCCTTCCCCCTCAGCGCCTATACCTCCCATCTTTCCCTCCCCCTCCTCGTTCCACTAAATTCCAAAACTAAGGTAAGTTTCAAACAAATAAGGACGGGAATAAACATGGAAAACCTAAACTTTAATATCTACATGATTTGAATTTCAAGCACTTTTTACAAGTTTTGTTCTTCCAATATAACTATTTGGAATTGAGAGAGTTCAATTCTTGCTCTCTAAAAATTATGCGTCGGTGTAATTTACGTAAATGACAACGATTTTATAGCATTGAGTTGGCAGAATTACCATTTAAATACTCCGAAATTTCCCAACAAACTCAGTAATTTTAACGTTGTGCTCAGTTGCCATGCCGGGCGGGGGTCGTCGCCCCTTTGACTACATTGATGTGATTGCTCGAGATATCCATGAGGATCCGTCTGTCATCCCCCGGCCTGATTACGGGCAGGGACATTTGGCACTACATGGTGATCAGAATCTCGGCTGCGGCCGTTATATAGATATTAGAGAGATAGCTAGAGGGCAGCATACTTTTTTTTTCGTGTATTTTGTTCAATGCTCCCAATTTTCCTCAGATTTTCAGAGAGTACTTCTCGTTATAAAAGCAAACTATTAAAGTAATAAATCGGATATTAGTCTTACTTTGAAATGCGTCATCGATACGCGCGAGAGTATGAAGTTTGATATCGCTTAACCTATGCTGCGTGTGACGCCTCTGAATGTCGCGTAGATAGTTTTCTCACAATATTTGAACCTAAAACAACACATGCTATTTGTTTATAATTATGGAAAAGTAGGTCGGTGACCCCATCTTTTTTCTTTCTTAATCGCAAGCTTCTAGTAGTGCGCAACTTTTATTAAAATTCCATCAAAAAATTTCGAACAGAATGGTTCTTATCATTAAAACTGTCTGTCGTAAAAATCAAAATTTCCATAAGTTTGTGTACTAATTTTTTGAATCAAAATGGCAAAAAATAGTATGTTGAAACATAATAAAATTAAAAAACCGTTTTAAAAAAAAAAAATTTTTTATTTTGATTTTGGTTACCATCGATGGAAGTTTGTTCATACCGAATTTCATGAAAAATTCGGACAGATCTTTATCGTGTCCTAGCTCCTTAAAACAAATTGGGAAAATTCATGTTGTATATTGTTTTAGGATCAAAGGTACATTTCTATGTCATTGCCACTTATTTTTGTTTTGAAGCTGTACTACTAATAATAATGTCCAGTATTTTTTGAAGATTTTCACGTTTTTTTGCTGCATTTGATTGAGGTCATGGTAACAATTTTAAAGTATCATAAATACAGTATTGTGTCCTACAACTAACCTAAGTACTTCAGGTCTATTTTTTATCACAGGTATTGCTCTTATAGTGCATATTTTAAAATTATTGGATTTGGCTTGCCATTTTGAATTTGAAATATGACGTAATGTACAAGTGCCAGACACTTTTCGGTAGGATCCTACTTAATATCTAGTAACTCCTTGATTTTAATAATATAGGGTTGAATAGATGATTATCATTTAAGGCGACGCCATCTGGATTTCTCAAACCGCCCAAGGATGCCCAGGTGGCACCCTGTAGATTCTTTTCTACAACACCCTAAATCTATCTTTTTCAGCAAAACATTGTGTATATATCTCACTGTACGGTCATATGAATGTTCTCTCTGACTTTAAATGTTAAAAAAAAACATTAACGAGTTGGTAATATGTGTGCCAATGTATTATTTTGCTATTGTGGATCGCACATGAAGACACAAGCACTGCAGCTGAATTCATTCTGATTCAAGGATGTTGGAAACTGCATTGAATATGAGGCCGTGTTGTACATTTCTGATGATTACATATGGAAGAACAGGGTCAGTCCCCTTGTCAGACTAAGGTATGGATCATACGTAGAGAATCTGCATAGTATAGATAACTGGACGTTAGCCTAATGGCTTGTCGTAAATAAACAATCATAGTGCAGTTACCGTGTCCACTTTTGTATTCCCCACACACACGGCGGTCACAATTAACGCGTTGACCCCGAAAAATCTCCCGTGTATTTGGAATATCCAGCCTCAAATTTTGCATCGCTGTATTAAAACTATATATCCGATATTTTTCGTACCAACGTCATTTTATAGATAATTTAGTTAGCTAAATACATTAAATGAGAACCAAACCACATGAAGAAATTTGTTGGCGAGACACTTTATAGGCAAGCCAATGCACCCTCGGCCAATTCTCCCGTGCAAACTCAATGATAAATTCACCGTAAACATCACTCCGTACCTGCCATATTGATTTTCTCGCCACGCCCAGTTTTTGACCGTTATTTTTCATACCATCGTGTCCAATCCAGTTTTGAATTCTCTTCATTGAGAGGGTAAAAATCATTAGCATACGACCTTGGGAAAGTTGGTTGTCGCCCACTCAATTGAAAAACATGTCATGAACACGAAACTTAAACCCGTTTACGGCAAGTAGAGGCGGATTGGCCACGCCTCCTGTGCATCACGGTGAATGAGTTTACTCGCGTATTGTCCATTGATAGTTGGGCTCTGTCTTGGCTGTGCGAATGAAGCGGTAATCGCCAAACCTTGGCTTAATTTCTCTAACCGGATTATAATGCCTGTAACCCGAGTTAGTCACTGAAAGGTCGCGATGCTTTTGCCGTGGGACGTAACTGCATGATGTGTATGCCATGCTCAGTTCTGTCTGTAGTTTGTTGGTGTAAGTTTCTCGGTATGCATTTTTGGATGATCCATTGGACCCCCCCTTGATGCCATCTTCCAAACTCCTAATATAAAACGAAAGAGAATTTAAACCTCTATTTTGACACAGTGTAACCTTTACACTTTTACATTTTCTAATAAGCCAGGCTATGTGTGTATTTTAAGGGTATACACCCACGCATTGTTCTAGACACAACAGCTTTTAATGGCAAATACAACAGTATGTGCAGGTCTAATTATATGTATTTTCCATAAGCTCTAAACAAAACAAACTCTGTACAAGTTCTGAGCCATCAGACAAGCTTAGAAAGAAAAGTAAAATAAAACAAAATTGCACCATTTAGTGCAAAAATAAAAAATTATAATTTTAATTACTGCTATATATCTAGTCCTAGTCTTATAACCTTGGACTTATTTTATTCTGCTATGGAGGTGTGGAGTTATGAGGGGGTTCCAGGAATGATAGGCTAGCGAGACGGTTACACCGGGATCGACAGCACCATGAACCAGCCACCCGAGTTATAAAACCTAGGTGAAAACTATCATCACCGTTTTACGGGAGACCAATACACGAAC
>JAMKCH010042744.1:0-12423 GCA_023653785.1 Ophioderma brevispina | reverse complement strand
TGGCCCAACATCTAATCATGTCAGAAACACTTTAACCTCTCCTTCCACCAAGTTATACACCATATACGCCTTAGATAACGGAAACTCCTTCCCCCAAGTTACATCATTATAACGCCTTATACGGACTCCAGATAACTTGCACACCATCCTTGCGGGGAAAGGGTTACATTTGGACCAGCCAATAGAAGCTAATTAATAATTCATGAATATGCCAAATAATGCAGCCAAAAGCTCAACATAATATTCTGGCATCTCCTCTATCCATCCTACCTAAGTGTGAAGTAAATCGGATTAGCGTTTAGCCAGCAATGCATTTCAAAAAAGGTTCACCGAAATGTCTGAAAAATATCAATAAGCTAATAAAATTCATGAACATCAAAATGCGCCAAAAGCTACACATTATTGGTGGCAACCTCACTCTATCATCCTATCAGTTTGAAGTAAATCCGGGATAGCGTTTAGAGCCTGCAGAGCATTTTTTTTTTAAAAAGTTAACAGAGTCATACGGGCGGACATACGGACACAACAAAATTTGGACTAGTTATGTGCCTCCATGAACATCGTTCAGGGACACAAAAGTCGAATATTGTTTAGATCACCCATGCATTGGTCCGTGTTCTGATAATATTAAAGTTTTACAATTTTTCATGATTTCAAAACTAATTCCTTAGCCCTAGCCAACTACTCTCTCACCAAAATCACTGTGTTAATGAGAAAATGCACTCCATTTTCAGAAAGAAGCGATGACGTCATCAAACCAAGACTCATATGGGCCAGACATCGCCTGGCCGGGCCAGCGACAAACCGCCGTAGCGTGGCTAATCCCGGGTCTTGGGCTGGGCCCAAGGCCCGTGTTTCGAATCCCAACCCGAATTTGTGACTTTCTTGTTCCCCCTCTTTCCCTCCCGTCCTTAGGGTTAAAAGCAATATTAGCACATTTTTTTGAAGGGCGCCCCCTTTTTCAAAATTATGAGATTTTTTACACTGTGGCATTGGTACCTGGCTAGTTAAAACTAGACCTGTGAATGGTTAAGCTCGAAAATGTCTAATGTGTCACAAAACGAATGATTTTGTACTAGAATAATTATTATCGGGGACCCCGATAATAATTCTACGTCTGCTGAAAACGGCCTCCAATGTGAAATACGCGGGAAATAGCGCCATGTTACGTGTCTAACGCTCATCCATTAGTTGTTTAGAAAACCGTTCAGGCCAGTCAGGTTAGAGGTTATTTTCTCGAGGTGGCACTATTTCATCATGGACGGACATAAACGTAGCATTTCCAGCTCCTGCTGTTAAGTCCAATCTGGATCCCAATTCCTAATTACAAAATCGCTTATTTTGTGATAAATACGCATTTTTTTAGCATTCTCGTATCGCAGGTATAGTTTTCCTATACAATTACCAACGTAACTGTTTCCAAAAATTATCAAATTTTTTGAAAATTGGGGGCGCTCTTCAAAAATGTGCAATATTGCTTTAATGTTGATATTTGGTCTTTTGGAGACCAAACTTTGAAACCCTTTACCGGAGATTGCCCAATAGTATTTCAAGTAAGTCTTTACTTTTTTAAAAAAATCATGTGGGTTGCATAATTAAATTACGTTCATATTCTCCGGAGTACGTCCCCTACTCAAACACAAACCTGATAAACCCCCGGTTTTAGTCAACCCCCAAACCCTTCCATCTCCAACAATGTTGTAAGGGTGCGCTGTAACACAATTTTAACTCAATGCCAAATTTGAGAGGTGGCAATTTTATTTATGATATGAAACCCTGGTCTAAAATTTTTGAGCCAATTTCTAGGTGGAACCATAATCTACATTTAATTTTAAGGTATACTCCAAGATTTCAAATATAATTTATTTGTGCATTAATTAAAGGTGGTTTTCCGATCATCTTTGAGACCCCCCCTGATTACCCGGAAGTAATATCGTTTTGATATCAGGTGAAGGGCCGTATTTTTCTTATTGTTCGTCCTGAAATTGAGCCCTCAAATCCTTTCATTCCCAAGATATTAAAGCAAACACCACCGCCGTTTTAGTGGGTAACCATCAATATTAGCACAGTATTAATAGGGCTTTGCAATCATGCATTATTGCGTCTTACCATCCAAATGTGTTTCTCACGTATTTGAGGTGGGGGTGTCAAAAACACTTTCCAAGTGCCATGCTCTCATAGCAGTAGATAACACAATACAATAAATCGTAACAAGCACCTTTAAAGATATACTAGATTTAGATAGAAAAATAGAAAAAAGATTATTAATTTTTTTCTACAACTGGATTTTCCAAACTCTTTGCCATGACTTGCTGATGTTCACCGTCACCGATGTTTTGTTAACTCCCTCACAATGACTGTTTCGATGGAAATCCATCGCAAAATTCCACACATCTTTCATTTTGTGGAACAAACATCTCATTAATTATTGTCTCTATGCTTTTGCATTCTTGTTATTTTAAATAATAGCTAACCAGAGACCCAAACTCGAATTGGTTATCCGAGAGTGCAAACAAGTATATTATTGAGATGTTTGTATGCCCATGCTTGGTTTTAATGTGCAGACAATGGAGGGACTGAGGGAGAATTTTGGAAATGGAGAAAGGCTTTGAGAGTAAGGGTCTGGAGGTAAACCTTGGAAAGACGAAAGTGCTGGTGAGCGGGATGCAGAGGGAAGTGGTAGTGAGTAAGGTAGACCTGTGGCGTGTGTGGGAAGAGGGTAAAAGGGAAATTCAGTGTGGTGAGAGAAATGCGGGAAAATGGATCCATGGAAATGCACAAAGATAAAGAGAGTGACCCCAAGTTTGGTAAGATTTTATGTGATAATATGCAAGAAGGGTGCTGAGAGATTGTGGAACATGAGGAAAAGTTTGTGGTTGAATGAGGTGGAATCATTGAAGTCAGGTCACATACCTGGGGGACAGGGTTAGTGGGGGGGGTATGTGAGGTTGCTGTGACAGTGAGGTATGGGTGGGTGGAAGTTAGGGAATGTGGGGAGTTTGTTGCAAGGGAACAGATATCCTTTGAAGATGAACAGTATGGTGTATGTGAGTTGTGTGAGATCAGTCATGCTTGTATGGGAGTGAGACATGGTATCTGAGTTAAAATGAGATGGGAATTTCTGAGGAATGGCAGCGAGTAATGTTGAGAGCGATGTGTGGTGTAAGTTGATGGATAGGATGAAACTGAGGACTTGATGCGATTCTGGGTTTGGAAGAAGCGATGGACCGTTTGGCGAAGGGGAAAAGTGTACAAATTGGTAGGTGGCACGGCTGAGGAAGGGAGGACTGCCCTGTTTTAAGAAGTGCTTTACCCCCTCCTCCTCCTCCTCCTCTATAGTGTCAAAAAGCAAGAAATCCGAAGACAAATAGGTTCTTCCCTGTCAGCTCATCACACTCGTTTTTAACCCTAAGGAGATCTGTTTCTGTATGTGTATGACTTTTGTACGCAGACTGGTATGTTTTCAAAGTGAGATTATTATCCTGGAGATGTTTTTTGAATCTAGAAATAGCCAGGATATTCAATGATCTTACCCAATGTAGGGAGATTAGATACAGGTCGGTAGTTTTAAGTACTCTGGATTGAGAGTTGTTTTCTTGTAAGTGGTGTGGACAACAGCGTGAGGAAAATGAGAGGACTGAACAAGACCTAAAGTATTATTAATGATTGAAGTGATACTGCGCAACAATGTATCAATGCATCGCTTCAATAACCAGGTGGGTAATGGATCAAGAGGGCTACTCTTGTTAGGAAGCGTTGTGGGGGGGGTGTGGATTGTGCTGTGATAATATTTAAACCTCCTGCTTCATCTACAGCATGTGAAATTATCTAAACCTGTGGACAGTTTTAATTACTGTTATTCACATTCACATCACATTTTGACGCATAGCATTACCATTGCTAACAACATCATTCATAAAAACATCACAATCAGCAGTATCTTAAACTAGTCTTCATTACTGAACGCAACACCAAAGCTGGATCAAGTTCCAGCTCTTAATTGTTTTAAACTTTGTAAGCAAAAAAATGGGAAAATTTGTTATTATTGAGATCAACATTTGAACTAGATGCTGGTAGTTTTTAACCAGATGAATATTTAAAGGCTGACTAAGGGATTTCCCGATTTGGAATGGCTGCCACACACCCATTTTTAAAAAAAACTCATGTTTTTTGCATACACCAACCGTATCCATGCACTGTTATAATATGCATAGATGTTTACTGCATAAACCGAAAAATCCGCATTCCTCCTAACTGGAATTAAGCATTTTAGGTGAACAATATTAGTTCCAAATGACTATTTTAATTACTACACACACAAATATTTCAAAATCTCTGGTCCAGAAGCCTTTAACAGAGTGTTTGAGAGTATTGTACATCCACGTTCCAAAAAAATAAGTTCCCTCTAACATGCAAGGACTTTTGTTTGCATAACTACTTCGCTTGAACTGGATGATTGGAAATTTTAATAGTTTTGAAGATGGTTTACATCACCACGCTGTCGAACATGTCTGAAATAACTCTCTAGCATTTTTCCTATTTTATTTCTGTTTTTAAGAATTTTATTAATTATACATGATATTTTTATAAAGTCTATATCAAAATATTTTTAAAAACCAGTGGCATCAAGTTACAGATCCTGTATCCGAATCTTTAGGGGGGGACCTGGTGGACTTTTTACATGAGTGGGGGAAAGATAACAAAAGATAAACATGTTATCAGAATTTGGAACTTTTTTACCTCCCCCACTGCACGTACAAACGCATTTAGACCTCATTTCACTCTTGGAGATGGGGTGGACAGATATGCCCCCTGCACATTTTATATATGAAGTGAGATCAAAATTTTCTTTTGAATGTCATTTGTATGTTAAATTGCACCATAGAGCTACTAAAACCCAGGGTGTGAGAGACCATGGACAACATGATGAAAGGGAAACCATGTGGAAAAGGGAGTAAAAATAAGCCTCAAAACCAGCTAATATCAAAGAAAAAGCTCAAATCTTGGCACTAACAAATGTCAAAATGAGCGTAAAAAAATTGATTTACATTATCACACTGTTAGATGTTTGAAGCATAATACCACTGGCAGTTGTTTGTCCAGGCCCATCCTGCTGCATCATGATCCCTGCAAACACTCTCCTGTAAACACATACAGCCTCCATTTTCACAATGACACTGTTGAGTACAGCCAGCTCCAAGTTCCTGAAGTACTCCTTATTTAAATGATAAGTGTTATGTGTCAGAATGCCCGAAACACAATCCATAGAACTACTGCAAGATCCCCCTGCGTAGTAACATGTCATGGAAATAGTAATGATCAGTTGGCATGGGGTAGTACTTTGCATACACCACTACCCACATCCCAATTTCCCCGTCAAATCCTGGACATTTGGATCTGTAGCATAAGTTCACCTTTTAGTAATGAGCGAATCATAGCAAATACATAAATGAGCTCATTAATATGCACAACCCTGAAGAACACAGTGGTTCAGGTATTACTTACATGCACCACTACCCACATACCATTTTCATCAAATTTAGATATTGGGATCTGTAGAAGTTTCATTTTTTAATCAAACCTAAGCAAGTTAACCGAACCAACCCTAACCAACAAAAAAACCTAACCATGTTAGGGGCTGGATTCAAGGTCACATGATGTCATAGACATTTGTTGGTACAACGGATAAATCCAGTACACCTGAAAGGTGGACTGCGGGGGGATAGGGAAAGGGAAACTGACGGGGCTCTGAGTTTGGGAAGGAAAACCCTAAGGAAAACCTTATGCGGCGGGTGTGTTTGGTTAACAGCCTCCCAGTTCAAACTATTGTTACGGAAACTTACAGAACTATTATGTACCAGCGAAAGTGATGGCTATGGTACGGCGACGTCTCAGTACCCAGATATGACAACATCACGTATGTGGACGATATGACGCTTCTGGATCAAAGCCGAAAGGAAGTCAGCGGCTGACTACGTCGTAACGGGGCCAAAAGATTAGAACAAACATTGGATGCTGGAGTCAGGACATATACACCATTGGTAATCTGCAAACTTGCAAAGGAGATGGAGAATACAACATCGATGTGTACTGGGTTTCAGTGAATGTAGATGGAACAGGGCCTGGCAAAGTCAAGTTGAGCACGGGGGACAGGTGTAATATTTTCAGGAAGAGAAGAGATGATACTTACACAAAACATGGGTAGCATTGATGGCAAAAATGCGCAGAACAGGCAATCTAGAATGGAAAACCCATCAAGACAGAATCATTTAGCCAGGTTTTTCTCCAAATACATCCACGATGTCAATCTACAGGTGTGTGCACCACCAATGATGCCAGTGAAGAAGACAAGGACTCTACGAACAACTTCAAACAGTTGTTGACGGTGTTGTAGACAGGCATGTACTCATACAAGTGGTTATGGGTTGACCTTAAGCAAAGGGGGAAGCGAGCAATGAAGCCTCGAAAGCATAACGGGGAAAACATGGAGCCCTTTTAGGGAGAGAGGAAGGAACAAACAATTGGAAGAGAGAGACTAACAGAATTTGCAGCCTAACAACGTTGTTATCACTGGTGGAACATATCCACACTCGTGATGATACAATCAGGAAACATGGACTTTCCCTGATGGAGTAACAAGACCCAAAATCGACCAATTCTCATCAGCAGACACAGCATAGAACTGCTATAAAGATACTGGGCCATGAGGGAGCAGATATCTTCAGGACCATCAACCTGAACGATCAAAGCTGACTGTGAAGTGAAGTTAAGAAAAAAAAACAGAAGATCAGGCCCAACAAAAGGAATTTGATACAAACAAACTACAGCTCCTATGTGAGGTCAAAATTTTCTATTGAACTCAGAAATCAATTTGAGATGCCCTGCAAGATACGAGGATGATGGCGTTGAGACCAAAAATGGAAATGTTTCAAAAACAATACCATGAGGCATTGCACAAGAAAAATTTGGATACTTCTTTGGATATAAGAGAAGGGGCAGAAACCTTGGATATCACAAACAATCATGGGAAACTCGTGGAAGGAACAGGAGCAAAAATAAAGAGGATATGGAACAGACAAAATCAAGCAGAATCAAAACGAGACTGCAGAAGAATTACCGGATGAAGGACAAGAGTCAAGAGAGAGAGAGAGAATGATAAAGGAGATGGGCAGATGATCTTGCTTCACAAGCAGAGAGAGAGCAGCGGTTAATAATGGGAAAATGAAAGAGCTAGATGAAATACAGGAATGTTAGTAACTAATGACAAAGGAAGATCTAGCAATTGCCAGTAGTTAAGGATAAACATGGGAACTTGATAAAAGCAAAGACATGCACGAAGAAAAACGTGGCAAGAGCAATTTAGGAAGTGACTACAGGCCAAGACCAACCAACCAGTAACAATAATGAAGGAAGCAGTGACAAGAGGAGAGATAAATGATGCCATTAACACAGGGATTCCATCACAAAACAGAAATTAAGGCAGCAATTAAAAGGTTAAGAAAGGAACGGGGATGGCAAAAATTGAAATTACAGAAGAGTATACTTAAATCGGACCATAACACAACAGTTTTAACTGGCTTGTGACCCTCTTTAAAACAATTTGAGGATCATGAAGAAGTACCTAAGGCTTGGAAGCAAGGGCTTATTGTTAAATTGCCCAAGAAAGGTGATCGTGCAGAAGCGGTGGGGTAATTGGCGTGGAATAACCTTAACATCTGTCCCAAGCAAAATATTTGGTAGTTTAGAGTGCTAATGGAAAGAGATTATTAAAGCAGGAAGTTGAAAGAAGTGAGAAATGAACAGGCTGGTTTTAGACAAGAAGGAGTACAACAGAACAGATTTATCTTGAAGGAATATTATTGAACAAGTGGGGAATAGCAGTCGACCTTATTGTTGTACGTTTGTGGACTTGAGAAGGCATTTGACTATGTCTAGAGAGAGCCTATGAAGATCATGGCCAGTTATGGGATTCCACCAAAGAGGATAAGGCTTATTAAGATCATGTATGATGGCAGTGAATGTGATGTGTTTTGAAGAAGAAAGAAGGCAAAAGAGTCAGAGTGGTTCAAGTCAAAACTGAGTAAAACCAAAGGCGAATGATTTTGTTATGTCTGGTTTTATCTTCTTGTTGGTGGGGGTGGTTGGGTTAGGAGGCAAGCAACAGAAGGCAACAGAACAGGAATCCAATGGAAAGTTATGTCAATCAAAGCTGGAAGGACCTGGATTTTGTAGATGACACAGCACTTATGTCATCCGCTATTACAGCATAAGCAAATCAAAAAGTCACCAAAAGTAAGCATGCATGCGCTTAAAAACTGGATTTTGAAATAAATGCAAAAGACGGAGGTCATGAGAATAAACACCCCCACCCACACTAAAACCCACCAACACACCACCAAAAAAACCCAAAACCCAACAACACAAACAACTTCAACAACCACACAAACCCCCATCAAACAAACAATAGAAAACAAAAACAATCCAAAAAAAACAAACACAACACAAAAAAAAAAAAAACCCAAAAATCACAAAACAAAAAGAAAACAACATCAAAAAAAAACAAAAAACAACAAAACAAAAACCCAAAAAAAACAAAAAAAACACAAACACAAAAAAACAAAAAAAAAACAAAAAAAAAACTCCAATGTCAATTATATTGGAGACCGTAGTTAAACGAGTTACAGAATGTTTCCAATTGGGTTGCAATGTATAGATCAGGTGGTGGTGGTGAAGATATGGCAAGTAGAATATGCAAAGCAATAAGGGTTGATATGAAACTCAAGCAATATGGATTCCAAACAAGGCTTACTCTACAAACCAAGATAAGGCTATATAAATCACTTGTGCTTTCTGTTCTGTGTGGCTGCGAAACGTGGAAAATAACTGAGGGTGACCAAACAAAAAATTGGACACTTTCCAATTCCAAGTGTTAAGAAGATTGTTAAAAATAAGATGGCCTTATGTTATTTCTAATTATGACATACTTCGCAAACAAACCTAAATCTGATAAGTGAGGAGGTAAAAGCAAGGATTGGTGGAATGGATCGGCCATCATAACGCCAATGTTTGACTGCACCTTTCGTGGGTACCTGAGAGAAAAGGAAAGTAGGCAGCCAAAGACCAACATGGGAGACGCCACAGTGATGGGAAAAAAAAGAAATTAAATAGGTTGGAAGTCATGGAGCGAAGCCAAAATGCAGCCAGAGACAGGGGATGCTGGAAGAGCATTACAGCTTAGGCAGAGTGGAGCCCGAAGGGATAGGTGGTGAGGTGAGGTGAGGTGTGCACACCCTATAGCCTTGGGGGCAGTGGATCCTGCGACCAAGTATAAAGTGATTATGGCACGCATTGCAAGAATACAGCACCCCAAACCAGTCAACCAAACCAAAAATGGAACCACACACACCACACACAAGGAATATCTGTGTTGCCAAGTCTGTCTTTTTTTAGCAAGGGAATGAAAATGAAATGGGAACAATGTTCACACTGTCAGTTGCTTGGATGAGCCACATCGACGGAGCACATTGAAGACAATTCGGTTGTTTCATCAGTTGAAAAAAAGGCAATTGTGCTAATAATGTAAGCAAATGGGTTTTTGGATTTACAGAAGGTTGGGATTACAATGTAATGGAGTAATCAGATGTGTATCTTAGTATTTTCAAGATGGCGCATCGCCTCATCTTCAAAAACATCCTTTTCGGTAAATCAAGTTTTAGGAATTGGCCCCATTAAACACTATTGAGGGAGACGACACCCCCAGGACAAGAAAGAAAACGGGCAAGAGCACTTTGAGGAGGAAGTGCCTCAAAGGCAACACCAACCAACCCAGAACAGATAATGAAGTAAGCAGTGGACACGCGGAGGACTAACTGATCATTAACACGATTACATCAGAAAAGCAGAAATTAAGGGCAGCAATTAAAAGGTTAAGAAATGGGAAGAAAGACTGGAGGCGGCAAAGATGTGAAAATTACAGCAGAGTTACTTAAATCGGACATAGACCACACAGTTAACTGGCTCTTCTTGCTGACCTCTTGAAACCCCACTTTGGGATCATGACGAAGTACCTAAGGCTTGGAGCAAGGGCTCTATGTTTAAATTGCCCAAAGAAAGGTGATCTTGCAGAATGCGGTAGGTAATTGGCGTGGAATAACCTTACATCGGTCACAAGCAAAAATATTTGGTAGAGTGCTATGCTAATTGGAAACAGGAGTATTAACGAAGGAGTGGATAAGAAAGTGAGAAATGAAACAGGCGGTTTTAGGAAAAGGAAGGAGTAAACAGAACAGATTTTTTATTTGAGGAATACATGAACAAGTGGTGAATAGCAAGTCGACCTTATATGTAAGTTGCTGCGAGCTTGAGAAGGCTTTGACTCTGGCATAGAGAGAGCCTAGGAAGATCATGGCCAGTTATGGGATTCCACCAAAGATGATAAGGCTTATTAAGATCCAGGTTGGATGGCAGTGAATGTGCTGTTTTGGAAGAAGGCAAAAGAGTCAGAGTGGTTTGAAGTCAACAAAGGAAGTAAAACAAGGCGATGTTATGTCTGGTTTTATCTTCTTGATGGTGGTGGATTGGGTTATGAAGAAAGCAAACAGAAGGCAACAGAACAGGAATCAATGGAAATTATGTCTCAAAGCTGGAAGCCGGATTTTGTTAGAGGACACGCACTTATGTCATAGTATACAGCCATATGCAATCAAAAGTCACAACAAAGTAAGCACGATGCTGCTTAAAACTGGATGAACAATTAAAATGCAAAAAAAGACTGAGGTCCTGAGAAGTAAACAGGCAAAATCAAAATTGTCAAAATACTACTTGGAGACCAAGTAGTTTTATCGAGTTACAGAAATTTACAACTGGGTGCAACTGTTAGTACTCAACGGTGCGTGGTGGTTGAAGATATGGCAAGTGAACATGCAAAAGCAGGGTTGCGATTTATGAAACTGCAAGCAAATATGGAATTTCAAACAAGCTTACTCTACAAACCAAGATAAGGCTTATATAAATCACTTGTGCTTTCTGTTCTACGTAGGCTGCAAAAACGTGGAAAGAATAACTGAGGAGTGACAACAAAAATTGGACACTTTCCAATTCAAGTGTTAAGAAGCTTGTTTAAAAATAAGATGGCCTCTTTAATGTTATTTCAAAATTATGACATAATTCGCAAAAACAAACCTACATCTGATAAGTGAGGAGTATTAAAGGTAAAAGAAGGACTTTCTTCTGGTGGAATTGGATCGGCCATAAACAACCACTGTTTGACTGCACTTTCTTGGGTACCTGAAGAGAGAGAAAAAGGAAAGTAGGCCAGCCAAAGACAACTGCCGACGCACAGTGGAAAAAGAAAGAAATTAAATAGGCTGGAAGTCATGGAGCGAAAGCCAAACATGCAGACAGAGACACGGGGACGTTGAAAAGAGCCTTACAGCTTACGGGCCAGGAGAGCCCGAAGAGGATAGGTGAGGTGAGGTGTGCACACCCTATAGCCTTGGGTCAGGGCTCCGTGACCAAGTCTAAAGTTATTATGGCAAAGCATGCAGAATAACAGCCACACAGTTCAACCAAACCACAAATGGGAACACACACACACACACACAAGGAAGGAATCTGCTGTTGCCAGCTGTCTTTTTGTGTAGCCAAGGAATTAAAATGAAATGGGAACAATTGTTCACACTGTCAAGTTGCTTTGATGAGAATTAGAGTGGGTTTTTGAAATTTTTAACTACTTAGTTCTCCAGGTAGACAAGGATGAAAATTTTTGATCTTTCCCTGGAGAAGGGAAGAGATCATCAACACTATTAGGAATAAAATGACATGGCTTTACTATTTCACATTTGACAAAATTTTTTGGTGGTGAAGGTGATTAAATTCTAAATCATCTCTTTTTATGTGTTAGTATTATTATTTATATGTGCGGTTTTAAAACAAAAAGCTGAAGTTTCAAAATTTTGAAAAAAGAAAATATTAAAACTAAAAGAGAAACTTTAGATTTACATAGCTACAAAGAAGGGTAAACTTTCTTCTCCTTTTTGTAAATGGAGGTTTGATTTTTCAAACTTGAATGTGGCGGCATGCTCAACTTATTTTACTATACCTCAAACTTTGCTACCTTTTTGATGGTTCATGTTATTGTTTTCTGAGGCTACCTTTGTGATTCTATGAATTGCTGGTCTTCAATGAATAAAAATCAATAAACATTGAAAGATTTAAAAAAAACATGTACTCTTAGGCCAGATTTCAACGGCAACCTCTGTAGACCAGATGGCGCTGAGGCTATCCAGCTAGGGAAAGCAAGGGAACCACTTCAGGAACTAACCACATATAGATAATATATATTGCTCCTCTACCAACCCTGCCTTTTTAGCTCAGTTGAAGAAGAGCTGTGTGGTGGTAATAAAGAGGTCACCGGTTCGAATC
>JAMKCH010042743.1:0-12301 GCA_023653785.1 Ophioderma brevispina | reverse complement strand
TATGATACCAAAATCGCAAGTGCGAGCCTGAAGATCAGGTGGTGTCCCTTTAAAAGTTGCTAGACTTAGATTAAATTAATTTGCCAGGTGTAAGAATTGTTTGATTTTTACACGTTTGAACACTAATTGTACTTAAATCGCCGGATTTTTTTTCTGTCAAAACGAAAAAAAACGCGCCACATTTATGCAGCATGTGACAGGATTTTGGATTATCAAAAATGGGAATAACAAATGACCATGCGTAAACGGTCGATGAAATACGCAGGAGAAAGCACAATATGCACACAAAAGACGGTTCTTATGCATCGTTTCTGCAAATAATGCCAAATGCTTACTGCTTTGGTTGAAGATACAGGAATGCAAACATTTCAACAGCCAGGCTTTATATAGTTTTCGTATAAGAAATGCAGCAAAAGTCACAAAATATAATGATAATACAAGCGAAAGAGTGACAGAAACAAATTACTTGAAGTGACGGCTGTCACGCTCAGTACCAATTCAGTACAAACAGGGGACATTTGACGAAAATTCGAATGAAAGTTCTGAGTGCATTAATATATTGGGTTCTGAACATTAGCCAAACCAACGTTACTTAAGAGTTTTTAAAGTTAAAATGGTAATTGAATAAATCGGAAGTAAATTGTGCCTAGCGGGATGGGCTTATTTCGGGTCAACTAGGCTTTTCCTGTCGATCACTTCTAAAAAAAACTATTCGCTGAAGGAGCTCAGCGCTATCATTACGATCAAAATAAGCGCACTAATCGGCTACTAGTACCCACGGTGATGAATATGTGTCACTGATATTCCGTATAATTGAGAACTAACATATACGACCTTCGTCACAACAGCTTTAAAGCGACACTGGCACATTTGAAAAATAGTGCGCCCTAATGATTTTTCCATGGTTGTAAAGCTTTTATATACATTAGCCCTCACCTGAATGTTTACCCAAATCATCCCCCTATGGGTAAACATTTGTTATAACATCGCTGGTGAATTATTCGCAGACGCCGGAATGGCGTTAAAACACAAAGAAAACAACCGCCGGAGCTGGATTCCCTGGCAATGAACACTGTTTGACAGGTCTGTTGACCTTTGTGGTTTTAATCCAATGAGTACGAGTCTAGGATATCATGTAATAGACATATTTGTTGATGAAAGTTACGGCAAACTTGAAAGATGGCCTACAAATTACCTGGATGTCTCAGGCCACTCTTCTTAATGTCCCTACGTTTTGGGGTGGTATGTTTATTTTATTAAAAATACTCTTTTTTCCAATGGCGTATACTATCATTGCGATCAAATTGAAGAGAAATTGCATATTTTGTGAACAAGTGCCAACGTCGCTTAAACCGAGGATGCATGTGCTTAAACGAAAGGGAATGCCATTCAAAATGGAATTCCTTGGAATGGATGCCTGTGAGCTACCGTGTCTATCGCTTAGAAAACGATATGCCGTGCAGGAAAAGAACTGCGGAGAATAAAAAAACAATGGTAATACAAGTTAAGTAAATGATGATAAATGAATGTGATCAAGCCATTTTGGTTGTTTTAATATAACAAGCTCATGTTTCAATTTAACTCTTTAGTTTTTATTGTCACGTCTCATGCCAGGGGCTATCAGCACCCATCGTTTAAAAATGAAACAGTAGTTGCAAATTAATAAATGGGTGAAATCAATGAAATGTTGTGGTACAGATTTCTATAGCTTTTCAAATTATTCTAAATACCCTACTGATTCTAATAAACCGGTCTTTTTATTTCCAACAGACAATGTTTTTAAAAGACAAGGAACACTGCCACAGATGGGTTTAGTTTCTCTTACATAATGTATACAGGCCTTCGTGCATTTTTGTTTCTTCTGCTTTGTACAATCTCACCACTTCTCATCAATCTATTTGGATGTTGAAACTTTTGATGGTGTACCCGTAAACACCTAAAACCGGACATTCATATATTGGGTCCTGGACCGACCATTCAATTGGGGCACACTCTATACAATGTTGCTCATAAAGTTGGAATAAAATATTTTACCACGTTTTTATGGAACTATTTTTACAGTGGGGAGTTATTTAGAGGACGAGGTTGGCCGAGCGGTCTAAGGCCGCTGAACCGTCAGAGAGTAGAAGACGATCGAGCGGCCGGGTTCGAGCCCCGCACAGAGTTCCGGGGTTTCTTGGTCATAAACTCAAAGTTCCTGGTAAGGTCGGAAATTCATATTGCACAGCAAGTGGGATTATGGAATTTCGCCTCTCTCCCACCCATTGCGTAAAATGTGCAGTGTATGCAAATGGTGCCCGGCGCCTCATGTTCGGAGAGTCCTGTAAAGCTGTTGTCCCGTGTGTCAGGGGAGTCATTCCTGAACACGTAAAAAGAGTGCAGACTTATCGAAAAAGTAGGGGAACATCCCGGGTCTGTTGTAACTGCACTCGGAGTCACTCTATGTACCAGGGTCCCTTCCAACCCGCACTAGGCCCGCGTGGAAGGGTAAGGCCGAAATCCAGATTGAAACATGGTTGAGGCCTTAGGTCCAGCAGTGACTGACAAAAGGCTGATGATGATGATGATGATGATGATTATGAGTTAATTTCATGACCTCTAGGGTGTAATAATATATCGCCACACTACTTGATTGATCAGTCTCTTTCCGAACCTATCACCATAAACTTGTCCACATTAACCCTTAGGTCTTAAACCTATGAGATCCTGCCCGCCCACTGCCCGCCACCTAGAATTGGGCACACGAACCATGATAATATCCCATCCTTCAGAGACGACAACGTTAAGCGCGTCGGTCCCATGTATATGGAGAATCATATTTACTTCTATAAGATAAGGAGTAACCCTCTCTTTCTTGCTTTCCCAAGCTGGTCCGGAACCCTGGGCATCCCATTGGAAACAGTTTCCTGACACTGAAATTCTTTTAGCCAGGCTAGAAAAGAACCCATAATAATAATACCAAAGATGAACTCAGCAACCGTGGCATATGCGCAATCTACGTCAGTGTGCAAAGAAAGCAATTAAATGTATTCACCAGAATGTTGGCAAATTCTAGTATCACGCCCCTAGTCACGCAGACAAAACAAAAAAACTACATACTAGAGTGAACTAGTCCGTGGCTCTATTTAATGTCAAACAGCTGTCATGACAATTGTTATGGCAAGTACTGACTTGACCTAAGTACATGAAAAGGTACTAACACATTCACCAGGCTGATACGCTGGTTAAACACACTGCCTACCTTCTATTGACATAGCTTCCGTAATAAGACGACCAAACACTCCAGGAACCATTATATACACGATTAAAAGTCTTTCTGCTATACAGTCTCTTCGATAAATAATACTCCAGAACGTCACCGTATGTAGTTTGAGGAATCAGGTTCGTTAGGTAACACATGATGGAAAAATTCTTTAGCCTGTATGGGGTGGACAAAAAGTGTGTACTCCGCTTCTCTTAATTGGACAATACAAGGTGCCTAATTGTTGATTGGTGTGTATGATTGACTCTTATTTTTTGACTATTAAAGCAAGTATCGGGATGCGTGCATCTGGTGTGGAAGTTAGGCATCATGTCTCTTATGCATCTGCACCCGCATACACCTGAAATATAAAAGGTTCGTTACAGTTTAGTGTCTTAAGTCAATTTGTACCCCCTGTTAACGTTTTCCCCCTTCCACCAAATGCTGGGACCATGAAATGGAAAGCTTCGATGTCAAAATACTCAACACTATCAGGGGAACGCCAGCAGCAGAACAACTTCAGGTCTTTAGAGTTTTCACGGGATCTACAGAATGGCCTTAATATATTTATAAAGAAAATAAACGTCCAAATTTCAAACATATGTCTTCAGTGTTATCAGATACCAGTTTCGTACGGCTGCCTGCATTCATTACTTGTTCTATTCTCATATTTTGCATTTTTGGAAAAAATTCGGTAGTGTTAAGATGACGTGGAACTTTCATAATTACAGAGTTTCTGAAATCAAATTGTAAGGTTTTATTTTTAAAGATATTAATTAGCAAATTGATCTATGTGCATTTAATCCAAATTATTTTTTCACATACAGGCGCTATCTGACATAGATCACTATGTGATTGCGCTAAAAATAACATACCATGGTACTTTAACACGGCGATGAATGAATACGTACGTACGAGCTTTTGTATTCTATCTAAGAAATCGAAATCGATAAGATACAATATTTTCTTCATCACATACCGATCTATATCAAATCTGCTCACATACAGCGCTATCTGACATAGATCACTAATTTGATGCACTGAACTACAATTGCCTTTTTTATAATAACGGTGATGAATACGTCACATACTGGTCTATCTGTGTTCTATCGCAGACATCGTTTGGAAAAAAATCTTCGTCACATACTGATCTAAATTTAACATTCATTTAAACATGTTGGCTAGTACCAGCATTTATTTTTCACTGAATTAAAAACTCTGAGTTTTTTTCTTGGTGATATTTCCTTTTGGCTGGTAGTAAATGACGCAATTGGTATATTGCTGAAGCCGACGAGTTTGTTACATCACGTTCTCTCTGTTTTTGTCTCTTTCTCCACCTTCCCCCTCTATCTCTCTTATCTCGTTTCTTTTCCTTCATTATGTTTCGTCTCATTTCGTCCTTTCTATCGTTTCCTCCCTTGCCCAATTCTCCTTTTTAGTTTCCCTCTGTTCTCCCCCTCTGTCTCTCCCTCTAGTTCTCCCCCTCTCTCCCTCGCCATTCAGGCTTCTCTGAGGAGCTCTAGGGGTCTTCAAATCGGTAACACTGGTCAATGATAGTTTTCGTTGTCAAAATATAATACCAAATGCAAAAGTTATCTGACCTTGCATTGATCCTAATTCTGAACTCTATTCGGTTAAGGGTCGGTACATGACGACAATCCCCATTCCAGAGCTTTGAACATGAGAGAGAGGGAGAGAAAGCGGCTCCACAGACTGTAAAACAAACACACGCAATTAGGCAATCACATTACATAGTGGTATCATAAATATTGCATAATGACGCTTCAGAGCTGGCCAATGTGGTTTTACACGCCCATCCAGCTGCCGAATAACATGTTAATTTTTGGGAAGCTCGACCTTGTGATACAAACTTGAACTTGCTGAAGTTTACGCGAGGGTTTCGTGTAGCTGATTTAAAAGGCAGACGTCAATCAGCATTCAAGTTGAAATTAAGAAAACGAAGATATTTCAACTGCACCAAAGGTTATTAACCTCATAACTACGACATAAAGCTCTGATTCCACCGTATAACTTATACCAAATATGGAAACATTTAGTCAACCTTACACCGCATTGTAATGATTTACATTTTTCCCAACAAAGGATTTCATTGTTTTCTTATTGGTACTGTCGGTTTTATCCTATTTTCAATATGAATTTTCCCGTAAATCCGTTTGGTTTTTTTGCTAAAAAATCTTGTGCTAGCGCTAGATTTCGGGCATATTCCCGCCTTTTAAACTTTAAACCTCGTTTTACCAAGGAGGGGGTGTCACCCTCTAGTGAACTTTTCTCCAGTGCGCTAAAACGCCAAAACGTTCTGGAAAAAGCTTCCAGGTAATTGTTGCTACTCCTTTCGTTCATCACCGGGTTAGGTAGTCTACCAAAGTCTATGGTAGAGGGAGGCTGCCACCCAGAATATATTTTGTTACATTTTGTTTTATTATTTCTGCAAAGTATGGCTCTAAATCTCTATGTTTATATAAACCTAGCCCATTGCCATCATTTAGAGCTGAAAACCGCCAGAAAACCCGATATTCCTACCTTTTTTTCGACTCGCGGACTTTATTACTGTCATTGGACGCCATACTAGGATTGTTATGTACTTCTTTGGATAATCAAGGGATGAGAATTGACTAAAAGTCTACCCCTTGGCATCAAAATCATAATGCATCAGGTGCTTTCATAACGATTCCCAGGGGGTGGGTATCCATCCCTTGGGCCCGCCCATGTACACCGAGGATTACGGAGTTACATGTATCCTTTAGCTATGCATCAGATGAAATATTTTACTTTTAAATCCGGCTAATCATTATTGAATAAAAACGAACAGAATTCACTTCGTCGTACAACGTTATAGTTGATGGAATTTGTTATTGGAGCGATCACATATTTTTGATCTTAACGTCGGTTGGAAATTACAATTCTACCATATTCATTAAAATGAACGCTATATGACGCTGAATTAGTGTTTTGGGATATAGCAGTGAAGCAACATTGAAATTTGAGTTGATATAGGGAAAATGACGCTGGTTTCTGATTACGAATTCCGTAAACGTCAACTTTGATTAAAATAATTGAGATTATTTTTGACTCATATAATTTATGACGCTTACTTAAAGGTCGGCACCAAGACTTTCACATTCCTAAAAATAATATCCCTGAACACCGTCAATCGCTACAATGAAACCCGTAATCGCGAACCACTATGACGTACTAGTATACATGGTCTACATGCCGAGAAGAAGAAGTAGTAACGACTTTCATTTTTAGTGCGAATGAATTCATATTACGCAGGGGACAAGACGACTGCAGAAAAGGGCCCCAGTTTGTTTTTTTTTTTTTTTTCAACATAGTCGTTTTGCATATTTATAAGTCTTGTTTCATGTTCAGTATCACCCCAGAAGTGAATAAGCCAAAAACCCTTATTTATGTAATAAACGATGATGTCTGTTGTGCACGACAGAAAATGCAATTATGCTTTATACGAGGGCCAATTGGGACAACATCTAAGTTAAAACATTTTTCGTAGTTTGGTAGTTTTTTTCTACATATTTGTCCTAATAACCTCTGAAACTTTCTTTCAGGTATTCTATCCCTAACCAGGTGAAATTTAGGGAAATTTGTCTGCTCAGAAAATCCCCTGAAAGGAGCTATCAGTGATTTGTACATCAACATCCAAATTATATTTTGCATATCTGTACAGTATGGGTATCGTAACATATATATATGTTCTACCACTGAAAGGCAAACCTCATAAAGACAAATCAGATTTTCTTCATTGTGTCCCGTATTGTATATAGCTCCATTTTCTGATAAACTTTTAAAATATTATTTTCTCAATTTTCTTTGAGAACGATATTCTCATGGGAAAAATACTTTGTTTACTATAAAAGAGAAAAGGGGAATACCCCTAGTTTGTTTTGCTGAGTGCACCTGTTTAGATGCACAATAGGTGAGTGGGGAATTCCCAAGATGCCTAAAACTTAGAAACTTGTTTCTGTTTTGAGGTTCAAAACATTGCAGAACCTAGGGATTCCCCCACAAAGTTAGATATATGAAGTGATGTACTTTCGGGTGTGAATCCGAGTGGTCCGTAGTGTAAGGTTATGTTTATGCATGAGAAATGATGTAATGAATTAATTGTTAGACAGGGTAATCTATCTGTGAGTAGTTCAATACTGTCACTGGAATGACTCTCGGCCATCCAGTTGAAATCAGGAGCTGAACTAGAGCTCTGTAGCTATACAGTAAATTATAGCTACATGTAGTTTTACTCTACAATAATGGTATATTTGAGTTCTACATCTAGTGCATGATTGCATATTTTTGGCTGCCCGCCGGAGCTTGATATCTAATTGTCTGCTGTCGTCTCTTTTTTAAGCCAAAGAGCTTTCAGTTTTGGAATCCAAAAAGGCGATTCCAGTTTGTGGTCCTATATGAGGACATAGCGACATACTGATGGTGGTATCTTACCTGGATTTATTATTATGGACCATTTGTCGTCACGGGAAAGCCCGTCGATCTTTGAACTGCTGGACAAGATTACCTTCAGGACTGAGAGATTCCTTGGAATTATTACCTGAGGAGTTTTTTTATGAACTTGTGCGCTGTCCATTTGGAGTCATCGCTGAGAGGACGATATCATCGTTGAACTGCAACGCCTCGTTTTGAACATTAAAGTATCAGTTATAAATTGTGTGTAATTGTGTAATTTTGTTTAGGTAATGTTTTGGACATACCAAATTCTTGAACCACATCAAGTAAGATCATTAAAACTGTTTATTATATATAATTCCAGATCACTTGTGCACAAGGCTCTTTATTTGTGTTTGAAGGTATTTCTGACCTTAGGCGTACACGATACGTCATAACATTATGGACACTTAACGTACAACATGTATTGAACATAGATTCTATCGTTTCCTCCCTTTTATGTCATTTTTCAGTGCAAAAAATAAAATCATAATTCCCATAGGGCATATTCTTCACTTTTAAGCGATTCCTGTAAATATTAATTTTAAAAATTAAAATACTTGGACTTTCCATGTAATCGACTGATATTGTCTTTTATTATCAGGGGTCCTTTAAAAAAACAAGGAAACTTTTTTGACCTAAATCAACCTGTTCTTAATTACAATGGTTTCCAATTTCAGAGGTCTAACCCGATACGGTTTTTAGCAGCAGCGATAACAGTTACCAGCAAAGATATATAAAAGGGGAAACTGCTATGCCAATTCCAGACTTAAGTTAGCTCAGCTCGTTCAAATCTCAAAAAGCATATAGCAATGAATATATACACTGACACATTCTCCTAAAGGGGCTTAACAAAAACACGGGCCCTCCCGATCCCGGTAAATAATGCGTCTGCATGCTTGATTTCGAAGTCTGTTTTGTCCAGGGATAGAATCGAAAGACGTCCGCTCAGGCCAGTGTTGATTGGAGAGTTTGCAACGATGTTTAATTTGATACCCGTTGGAGTAAATCTTTTGGGCGACTGATACGATCTTTAAAAAGGAAATGAAAACATTTTTTTGGAATAGTTGCGCAGCGTATTTTATCCAGCTCTGCTTGCGCCACATAAAGGTTCTTGTGACCTATCAATTGAATAGGATCGATGCATTTAATGATGCATATTTTCCGAAGAAAATTATATGGCCTTCTGATCGGTTTGCTTCTATATTCTTGGCTTCTCTGTTTAAGATGAAGATGGATCCTAATGATCAAGGTGTGTCATATCGCCTACACTTACACGCATATACTGCCCGTTTCCTTATAATGGCTGCCACAGTGTAATATATCAGACATCAATCGCTACGGCCTCTCACCAACTTCCTATAATCGTTGTCGTCTTATTAACCCTTTCACCCCTGTAACGTTGTGAGTTATAACCTAAAATCAGTAGTCATGGCTTCCACAAACTGGATTTAAAAAATGGAAGTCATCTCCTAACCTGACTCCGTCTAGTATTGGTTTGGATTCATTTGAAGAATTTCTTCAGGTTGATTCCGAGTACTGGTAATTAAATTTCGTAATTTTGACATTTTCGTAAAAAATGGTGAAAAATCTTTTGCGCTACAGTTGCTTGTAAGGTTCAAAAGATTTAGCGTCACAAATAAGGATTGTCACGTATAATATATCAACAAAAGGATGGTAGCACTTCATACGGTTCGGATTCAACTATAGGTTTCATATGCAAGATAGCATTCGTATTAACTTGCATTCTAGTAGACTTGGATTAAATCTCGTAACACCTGATCCTTAAAATGGACACAGCACGTTTGGTGTTTTCCGTTGTTCACTTCTTTATTATTTCAAAAATCATACCATATTTTTAATGAGAGTGTGTAATGACGCTAATTTAAAGGTATATCATCAAAACTTAGAAAGACTTGTTCTAATGCAAATATAATGTAAACAAAATATAACGTGTCTCTTAATGTCATTCGTTACAAATCTTTTTGGGCAAAGCCTGTTCACTCGTAATTCTTTTAACTGTATGACGAATCGAATAAAATCATTGTCACTATAATGATTTAAAAGGTCCACGAGAGATTTTGGGGCCCAATATATTGTCCATATGTAGTGATTTCATATAGAAGAGACTCCCAATAGATTTCTGCCTGTCTTTAATTACAGAAATGCCTTAAAGCGAGAAACAAAGCATTTGCTTATTTCAATATAAAACATAGGCTTAATTTATATTTGCTCCGATACGAAAATAGAAATTGTCACAATTTTTGTACCAAAAAAATATTTTTCAGCTTAATCCTTCACATGGGGACTTTTTTGATCACAAACTTAACATTGTTGAAAATCGGTAATTTTCATATTTTTGGGACTCCTAATATGTGAATCTCGCGTTGACCTTTAATAGATGCAGTAAGGAGTGGCCCTTATTATGTTATATATTACCAACCATAGACTATGCATTTATTGGATCATTCATAACAATCAAAAGTTACGGATACCCCAATGTCCCAGTACATTGTAACACTCATGCTATCACATGCATTAAACTAATCACCGATGAAAATCTGTCAATCCGTACCTTGTCCTAATCTAGATTGCAGGTCAATAGCCATTTCTATTAAGATCTAACAATTCGGGTTCCTGGATGCCAATTGTAAAAGCTTACCTAATGGGGTGGTTGCTGGAGGTCTTGCAACTATTGTTGGTACTCTTTGACCCTTGTTTTTTACGCCCCCTGGTCCGCCAGTTAATTTTCCTCCGGTAACGTAAAACGCCAAAAAGGCTTTCGTAAAAACTTCCAGGTTTTTTTTCTCATCCTGAAAATCTGAATCATCACTCACCCTTCATCGGGTAGGTATTCTAACGATTGGATGGGTCTTAACCCTGTCTCCCAGTGAATTTTCCTCCGGACGGTAAAACGCCAAACTTTCGTCAAAAGCTTCCAGGTATTTTTCTCAGCCGACCTCTGAAATCACACTCCGCCTTCATCGGGGTTAGGGTCAATGTCTACAAATTGATGGTATTGGAGTTTCCACCCAAGACTAATTTATGGTACATTCTTGAAAATATCTACACAGTATGGCTTTAAACTATGTCTAATCTAGTCATTTGGAGCGGAAAACCTCTTGAACATCCTATAATCCAGCTTTTTTATTGCGAAATTTAATTTTCCGCTTAAATTTCTGTGGAAAATGACTACACCAAAACACAAAAAAATAATCAGTTGTTGTTCATTCAAAACTTTTTGAGCCTGTCTCAAACGGTATTAGAAGGAGGAGCACGGAATCCAGGTCAAACATCATCGTTCCACTCATTACAGAAAAGGTTTACCTTTGGTAGTTAGTATGGACCCTCTATAGGTATGCTCGGTAGGTAATACGTCTCAAATTGTGGTGTCACTTTTTCAATAGGGGCTACTTTAATTATCCACTGTGTATCATCTCTTTTAATGTGGATTTTTGGTGCCGCCAGCTTATGCTGGAAGACTGATGGTGTCGGATTTTGTTGCTCTGTCCCCTCGTCAATTCAAGAGGTCAACCAAAAAGGTCAACCTGATATTTAGTGGTTTTTGAAACTGAACCCACGCGTTAAATTCTATGATATTGAGAGCCCGAAAGTTGTGAACCGCGAAATTCTAGTTATTGTACAATAGCAAAGAAGTACCAAACATTTTCATAGTTTTTGAAACACAGTTTACACAACACATTTTTTTAAGATTTTCAACATGGCCTCGTATATCACGAGCCCTACACAGCTGAGCTCTCGTCCCTTTTTGAAACATCAAATCAACTCTGCAATTTATCTGGCGTCCTTATCTGAGAATATCCCCTTTCGTAAAATCGTTGAATTGACCCTTGATTGTTCCAAATAACCACAATTTTTATCATGATATACCGAAAGCACGAAATTGAAATGATGGTCACACTTGAAGGGATACACTGTCTTTGACAGTAGGATATCTGACATTAGCTGTACAATTTATTCATCCGTCGCCTTCACTTAATGAACTATTTAATATTAGGTTACTGCATGATGAATAGGATGGGTTTCGTGTCAATATTTTGCACAGCGCCTCCTTTGCCTTTCGCATCCCATCATGTTTGCCTGGCGTTAACATTTGGAATAGATAATAAAGTAAGCGGTTCGTAATTTTTTAAAAAAAATAGACAGTTTTAAATTGATACGCACTAGGTTTAAATCTGACCACAGTACATTTCGACAGATTTTAATTTCACCATACAAGTAATGTTAGGTAAAGTATATAAAATCGCTCGATGACTATAATTGTATAGCGGCATTATTGTCTAAAGGTCCATTCTTACTCTACTGGATTGTAGTGCAGTAATATATATTAAAATGCAATGCTGGTCGAGGAGTATAGTTCACCCATCCGTGTCACCAGATGAAACGTTTTGACAGCGTCGAGTGTTGGGAGAGAGGCAAAAAATATATAGGCTCGATTTACTGTTTTCATGAACGAACTAGATAATCTGGCATTTGGTGTTGACAGCTTGCATATTTTTTTTTTACATAGATGTGCAAAGACTGTGTTCCTTCTTATCCAAAACACTAGCGATTAGTCCAGAAATA